>JALHLI010000001.1:1342500-1567500 GCA_023349425.1 Anthopleura sola
TACCGATACGGCAGCCATCTTTTAAAAAATTATTATTATTATTTAAAAATTATGTGATGCCAAGGCGGCAAACGTGGAAATATTTATAAAGCATAGAGTGGCGGGGGTACTTTCTAAAAGAATTTTACGCTTTCGTGTTTCACAATCGCTAATTCAATAAGCCAGTTTGGAGTTTCAGAATCGTTTTCAGTGCGCATGCGATTTTATCCCGAATTTCTCACCTTCTTTTGTATAAACCTTCTTTTGTTTTTAATTAAACAAAAGAAGGTGAGAAATTCGGGATAAAATCGCATGCGCACTGAAAACGATTCTGAAACTTCAAACTGGCTTATTGTTTGTTTGTTTTTTAGCGTTAGATTATATAAAAAGACACTCTGACAGCTGTGCACACTATAAATGTTCTAATAATTGCTCCCTCAGTATCCCATGATGTCTTACTTAAAACAATGGAATTCAAGATGGCCGCCGTATCGGTAAAAAGGTCTGTTGACCAATAAACTTCACTTACTTCCTCTGACCATGTTTCCGTACGTAATTGAAAATTGGGCAACCTTTTCAAGGGGTCCATAAATGTATCTCCTGAAGTACGTTGTTTTCTTTCCATTTCTGTCGTAAACACTAGAAACATAACATTTTTTTAGCTTTTGTTTTTTCGATAATAAAACTGCAGACATCGAATTTATTGACTAACGTCAACAGGTCAACATTAATTTAGCCCGCCCTTAAGAATTTTTAACCGTTCAAAACATTTACCAGTTTATACTATTAATAATATACATGAAAAAATTACTCGAATTTGATTGGCTTAGAGCAGTGCAGTTCAAGGGTAACACCGTTTAAAAAATTGACCAGTTTATACCATTTACACGGAACCTTCTCTTTAATTTGCACGGCGGGGTGTTTGAAATTTTCTCCGGGTAGCACAGTTCCATGTTAACGGAACGCCTTATCGTACAACTTTTTGAATGGTTAAAAATTCATCACAGTTACCTTGTAAGGCCAGCCTTATGTCGATTTGCATATTTACGCAGACACCGAAGTTTAACACTTTGGATGATAGAAGTTCATTTACTACCAGCTGAGTTTATCGCCCGAAAGGAATTATTGGTCATTATTTTTGGTAAGCATTTTTCGAGCATTTTCCGAGAATACAATGTAGACTTTTCTTACTAATTCTCAAACTCATTAATAATTCATGACTTTATGGTCCAATAATATGCTTCTTTTAGGGTCACGTGCATACGCTTAGATACCTTGATCCAACACTGGATGCTAATTAGATCCAACTCCATGGAGTAGGATCTGATATCCAAATCCATGGACTTTGGATCTAATTAGCATAAAATTAATTTTTCATTCATGCTATTACACTTCACTCTCTTTTTTTTTCCCTCCTTTTTTACTTATCTTGTCTATTTTTTTACTTACCTATTAACCTAACATTTTTTTTTTTTTTATCTTGGAAGTCCTGGGTCTCGAACTGGGAACATCTGGCATGAAATTCTAGTGCATTACCAACTAAGCTAATAATGAATTCGTTGATAGTTTTGGGTTGATTTCATATTTTATTGATGTTTTCCTTATAGGTTGATCACGAATTCTCTCCCAGGGGGCTTATATAGTAAATGAAGTATTTTTCGAAGTAAATGAAGTGTTTGGTACCATTTTCAAATCGACCTAATAAGACTAATGAATCATTGTTTTCAGACTTCAATGATGATTCACTGTTCGGAACAATTACAGCCAAACTGATGTTATCTTTTTGAAGTCATGGATTATTATTTTTTTGAGAAGCCAGATCAAAAACTCGTGCTTCGTGTTTCATCAGGGGACTCCAAATACCGAGAAACTGATGAAACACTCGCACTCGTATTTGATCTATTACTTGAAATAAACTTCACTTCTATGAGTTCGACTAGCGTTTACGATTAATTTAAAGAATTTCATGAATTATTTTGGCAGGATAATGGGAAATGCTAATCAAAATAGGATGTCGAATCCTCAATTCTGATTGGTTGACCTTGAGTTTGTTCTGAAGCTCAACTCAGCTGGTAAAGGTATGAAAAAAATAGAAAAACCCTCAAAGTAAACCTCTTTAAGCAAAATGTAACGTTGATTCTAAATGTTGAAAAATAATAAAGCTAAGAAATATTATCCAACCAGAATTTGAAAAAGTGAAGAATTTAGCGATAACTTACTCAGGAAAGCAGCTTTGATAAGTGTTTTCATGTTCCTCGTACCATCCACCTAAATATGGTCCGACGACTTCAGACAAACATACAGACTTAAAGAGCTCTAGAATCAAAAAGAAATATATACAAATGTTATTTGGGTAAATACTGCCTGTACTACTGATGTCTCTCTATTGAATTTCTATTAGTCTCTCTCTTAGTGTATCTATTGTAGGAAGATTAGGGTATACTATTGAGACTCCCGAGGGGGAGAGGGAGGGGAGAGGGAGGGGAGAGGGAGGGAAGAGGGAGGGGAGAGGATCAAGGAGTGATTTATATTTCAGTTTATATTATTCCGTTTCGTTTCGTTTCGTTTCGTTCTCTTCTCTTCATTTCTTTCATCTCATATTTTGTCATCTCAACTCATGCGTTTAATCTGATTTCGCTTTATTTCATTTCACTCCATTTCGTTTCGTTTCGTTTCGTTTCATTTAAAGTTACGTCTCATATGAACTCATTTCATTCCATTCCATTTAAACTCATTTCATGTCATTAAACTTTTAACCAAACAAACTGTCGACTTAAAGTTATAGATACTACATATTATAACCCAACGATGAATTTTCGCGCGCTGTCATTGGTTCAAATGGGTCACGTGCAGGACGGGTATCAGGCGATATCCCCCGTCCGAAGTGATATTCGTCCAGCAAAGGTAAAAACGTTAAAAAAGCAAAACAAAAACCCGGAAAACAAAGAAACTCGGTTTTTACAAACAAGTGAGAGTAAAATACAAAGACTGGTTGAGAAAACTACGCCAGGAAACACGAAAAAATCAACAAAATATACTGTAAATTTCTTCAATGGTAAGCGCCATGTTTCGTGAATGAAGTTTTTGGTTTGTTTTCGAAATTGTTTTTATAAACTACTAAAAACCAACAATGAATTCGACAACAAATGTCAAACAATAGAATAATTCAATGTCAAATAGCTTTCATTTACCAAAATAATTGTTTTTATATCCAGCTTGGAGACAAGAGAGAATTATTTTTTGAAAACTTTGGAGATGACGAGTCGATGCAGTTTGCTGAATTCATTTCAGTGAAGTCGTTGGGTTATAAAATAAATAAACCCCCTCTGGCTCACTGGAATATCGGCTGATAATGTCCTTGGATGAGAAATGGTCCTCAAAATATCACATTTGCCCTCGAAGCTTCGCTTCTCCGCCAAATGTTCTTTTTTCGGACCATTTCTCATCCTCGGACATTATCAGCCGATATCCCAGCCGCCAGGAGGGGTTTATTTACTAAATATTTACTATTAGTCATTCAAGGATTTTAAAAAATGGCTTGAGTTACCATTGCGGTGTATGCTGGGACGGTTTTAGGGGATATGTTTCCAAGATGGCGTTTATTGCTTTCCTAAAGCAGTCCCACAGTGCACTGCAATAGCAACTCCAACCCGTTTTTTCCTCGACCTCGGAATGGATAATGTGTTTTAATAATAATTAATAATAATAATAATTTTACGTTGATTTGTTAATTTGACATAATTATAGCTACATGTATAAATATTTATCCAATATTATACACCCATTTATTTCTTCATTCATCAATCTGACCAACATCCATCCATCCTTGCTTTCATCACGTTATCCATTCCTCCATTCACGCATCTGCCCACCAATACCTAAACTTGCCATCTTTGCCACTCTATCATCCACCATTCCTAACTTATTTACTCGTATTCACAAATTTTAAAGCTTTTTCAAAAAAGTATGGCTAAGGTTTTGTTGTATGTTACATCTTTGTGGTTGCATGCTGCGTGTTACATGCTGCTTACCAAGTTTGAAATGTATTATATGTATATTTATTCCACACCATAGAAAATACAGCCAATCAGAAAGCAGGAAAGCTGTTGTATATTGGTCAGTATTTCACTCTTCCTTCCCATCATGCATTGCCTATTTAATCTACGCATTTTTTTTCTATAGTGTGGGATAAAATGTGGTTATAAGATGGTTTCTCGAGACATACCGTGGATATCCCACTCGTCACTTTTTTTTTCTTCTATACACACTCGCCTATACACACAAGGCTCGTGTGTATACTAAAAACTACAAGTGACTCGTGGGATATTCCACGGTATGCCACTCGAAACCATTGTATAACTAGTATGTAAATAATATCAGCACATAAGAAAATATGCTGGAAGAACCTGCAGACAAAATTTGGGAAAATACCATAATGTTGTCAGTGACATTTTCCTGATTGATTTCACATCCCCTATACTGCAATTCGGGCTTGGTATGCCATATGCAAAACAAGCAAGAAAACCTTCACCGACCTTTTTCGAATTAGCTGAATAGAGTTCAATTCTGCGCGTATTAGTGATGACATCTTACAGCAGAACAAAAGCCACTTACTTGCGACTTCTTCATTGCTCGTTTTTGCTGTAACAAGAATCAGTAATGAGGAGAAAATATTTTAGTCAAAAAACAATTTAAAACTGTTATGTTTTAAAGTGCAATTCTTTAAATAATGCAGTAACAGAGTTATTTCTATAGTTTGGATATTTGTCTATAAAATACTGTGGATGAAGCTGATTATTTGCGTTTTACAGAATCGAATGCCATGGCTACGCCTCGTGAGTACATAACATTTTGACCAACTTTTGACGTCATATCGTGGTAAATTAGAGGACATCCCACTCTAAACCATCGGAAATCTGTTGAATTGACTGAATCTCATAGCCGCCATGTTTGAGCTTCACAAAAGATCTTTCGTTGGCTTATACTTTATTATATCGCCAACATGGCGACCATGTTTTTGTTATATCATTCCATTGGGGATAACATGTATTGCAAAGGGTATTCATCATTCATGAGACGATTAAAGTTAACGTATAAATCATTACCTACTGTCAGGGTGGTGCAACCTTAAAATAAATAGAATAAATATACTTAAGTTCAAATACTTCAATACTTAACAAGAAAAATAGGAGAAAAAAAGTTGAACAATTTAACGTTTCGGTGTCATCTTGACGCCATCATCAGGTTCAATGAATCAGTGACTAAATAAACTGAGAATAGTGTTCGATTTGAATAAATTTAGAATAAATTTATATAATGCAATGATTAATTTATTCAAATCGAAGACCCAGTTTATTTAGTCATGGGTTTCAACAACCTCGTCCCCAGGGCCTTCTCACACGAAAACGCGAACAAAGAAAAGACCCTGGCGTTGGCTGGTCAAATAAATATTTTGATTGGCTAGCTTTTCTTCTGGTTATTTCAGCGGTATTTGCTGACGTGACCAGTCAACGCCAGGGTCTTCTCTTCTTCGCATCTTCGCGTGAGAAAGCCTTGGGGACGAGGTTGGGGTTTCAATTTACGTCATTTCCTGTCACGTGCAGAATGTTCATCAGCTTAATCACAAGTTTTCATTAGCATTCTTTCTGGCCCATAGCACATGGCGGTCAAACATTTGGAAGAGCTAATGTCAGCAACTTTTAATTAAAAATCAAATGTGGCTTAGACCAGCCCTAACCGGTACCGGAGAATTTTTTACTCCAACCGGGACCACTTCGATAAACTTGTATCATTAACCGATAATATTGCGACATTTAGATCAATATTTTTTAACCAGCCAATCAGATAGCACGTCAATATGAAAAGAACGTGATAATCTGATTGGCTAATGCTGTTATCAGTTCAATTTTTGTATGTCTGTTTTACTGTTATCTGATTGGTCAGTTTTGTTCAAGTGGTCCCGGTTAGTGTGACCACACGCACAGTAGCCGTTCATCAAAAATTTTTGACCAGCTTAAACCATTTACACGGAACCTTCTCTTTCATTTGCACGACTGGGCGTTTGAATTTTTGTCTCAACAACACAATAGTCCCCTTCACAGTTCCCTACGCCATCTTGAAAGTTAGCTGTGCCTTTGCATCGAAAGGAGACCAATGGTGAGCTTGCAATGATAAAGACATGTGAATGATTGCCCAAGGTGTTAAAAATTGCAAGCTGACGTTTCAAGGCAAGATCATTGCTATCGTTTCTATTTCAATTACTATGATATTATAGTAATATAAACAAATTATTTTTTTCTTACTGCTTGGTTTCTCTTCTTCGCCACTTTTATCTGAAACTGAAAGGAGATAATGAAAAATACAAAATATGTAAGCGTCTAAAAAAATCTTGCAAAAGAATATAATTTTCTACTATTACTACTACTACTACTACAGCGACTAGTATACGGAGGGACGTGCGTTCGATTCCTATCTGGGGCTCAGAATTTTTTTTTTCTGAGTCCATTTCACAGTATGGTACGATCATATACACATTTCATTCCATCATCATACGCATATCATGTTAAGCACTACTAATATTACTACTACTACTAATAATAATAATATTGTTAAAAAATAATAATATATATAATATGCATTATTATATATAATAATAATAATTTATGTTCCACATAAAATCATCGACGTTAACCCTGAGCTACAGAGAACTGGAAAATGAAGAACTTACCATTTCCTTTGATGTACACCATGAACGTTAACAAGACAAGAATCACTTGGAACCGGTGTAACTCCATTGTTGATGCGGAGAGTACCCTAAGAATCAATACAAAAGAAAAAGAAAAACGTCTATTGACTTGCAATTGTGTAATAAATAGGTTGGCTTTATAATGGTGTATATAAACGCCATTACAGTTATTTACCCGGATATCAATGCTTTTGTAAAACACTAGGAATGACCAACGTATAGCAACACGTTAAATTCCACCTTGATCTGTTAGTTAGCCGTGGTATGACGTAGATCAGCCCAGAGATTATTTCGTGTTCAAGCGTGACGAAGATGATAAAAATAATAAAGCAAAGAAGTTAAGTCCTGAAAAGCTTTAGGTTAATGAAGTTACAAAACAAGACAAGTCAAACATGACATCGGACATTTAATAAGTTCATTTCGTAGTTCTTGACAAATTTCATAGACCTGGGGGTAAAGCGTTAACTCATTTCGAATTTTCGGCTGCCATTTTTGGAAAAGGATCTATCAAGAGTGCATTCAAGCAATATTGGTACCAAGTAGCAATCATCATCATCATCATCATATTTTCCCCTTGGGCGCGTTACCGGACTTAGGGTGCTTCTGTCTGGATATGGTGGGAAATCTTTTCTCCAGCAGTCGCTTAAAGTCCGATGTCTTCATCATCATTCGTCTAGCTTGTTGGATGTATATACCCAGCAGGGATTCTATCCTAGTCCATATAGTCCTAGATGTTCTTCTATCAAACAGAATCTGCTTCGGAAGTGAGATACCCGTAAAACATAAGTAGCGTAAAACAAGAAATAAGAAGTTATTGACAAGTTTGAGTTATTTCAAATATGTCACCTAATTTGTTTTTCATTAACTTAGGGATGGTCAGCTTGAAACTATAGGTGGCGATAGGGTTGTTCATTCAATTTGTTCATGCACTGACATATACTGAGTGGTTGAGTTATTACAAATTTGTCATCTAACTTGTTTTACATTAACTTAGGGATGGTCAGTTTGATAACTACAGGTGGTGATGGAGTCGACCATTTATTTTGTTCATGCACTGACATGTACTGAGTTATTTCAAATATGTTATCTAATTTTGTTTTTAATTAAATTAGGGATGGTCACCTTGAAACTACAGGTGGTGATGGGACTGGCCACCTAATTTGCTGACAAAGAATGGACAGCTCAAGTCAGTCAGTTTGAATAAATAGATTCTAAACCAAAAGAATTTCAAAGGAACTACAAAACATAACACAAGATACTTAAATATTTCATTTTCGTTTTGAAATTTAAGATAGATAGATAGAAACTTTATTTATGTGTCAAAACATCTAGCTGAGGGTAAACCCTCTACTAATAGGGGACACCTACATAATAATGTTAAAATAAAAATCATAAAATCCATAATAGTTAAATATTAAATTAATTCTTAGTTCTAAAATATAATTTTAGTTTTTTATATATACTTTATTCTATTTATTCGTCTTTTTTACTAAGTTTAATATGAACGTTCTTCAAGAATTGTCAACCTGTTTTTCTCTTGCTGTTTTTACCTCACACTGCTTTCACATTCTGCAAACAATCCCCTTCACAGTTCCCTGCACCATTTTAAAAGGTAGCCGTGCCTTTGCGTCGAAGCGAGACGAACGGTGAGCTTGCAATGATAAAGACCTTTTTTAACACTTTGGACAATTATTCACATGTCTCTATCATTGCAAGCTCACCCTTCGTCTCGCTTCGATGCAAAGGTACGGCTACCTTTCGAGATGGTGCAGGTAACTGTGAAAGGGTCTATTAGGAATATCCATCATTATGTTGATTTTCTCGTCTGGCATGGACCTTGCTCTCACAGGGACCTCGGAGCATAGTTTTGAGTGGGGAGGGAAGTATTTTCTGGTTGATAGGGTGCAGAGGAATCCCCCTTCTCCCATTAATGCAAATTTGGAAATTAAGGCTCTTGGAAGTGCGAGGGGGGGGGAGTCCTATCTGGGGGATATGGTCCAGAGGAATGCCTCCTCCCCCATTAATGCAAATTTGGAAATTAAGGCTCTTGGAAATGCGGGGAGGGGAGTCTTATCTGGGGATAGGGTCGAGAGGAATGCCCCCTCCCCCATTAATGCAAATTTGGAAATTAATGCAAATTTGGAAATTAATGCAAATTTGGAAATTAAGACTCTTGGAAATGCGATTTGTAGTTCAGAGGTTCCTTAATAGTATTGGGCTTAAGATCGACAAATTCATTGATTCAGACGTCGAACCTCTGCCGTACGTAATTCAGTCCATCCAATTAGATATTTTGAAGGCAAGTATTAAAGCTACGTTAATACGACCAACAAAATATTATCGCTCAACTCGTCTTGCAACATCGCTGAGAAAAGGGTTGAATAGTGATGCCGTGCGCTTTTCCACCCGAGTACAAACTTGTCTCGCAACAAAATAAATATATAAATATATTATAATTATGATTAGAAAAAACCTACTAATGGTCTATCACCAATCGAGCCCTGTGATTGGCTGAGCTACTAGGAGTGTATTAGTGATAGACCTCTAGTAGCGAAAAGCGCCGGTTTTGAAAACCAAAAAAAAATGTATTTAAAGTAAAATCCAAAACTTTTTGCATCCTTTTATTTGACCGATTAGTAGGTTTTTACTAAAACAATTAGACCTCTCGCCCTCATGGCCTACACGAGTCAATAGCCCATTCGGCCTTCGGCTTCATGGGCTATTGACTCGTAGACTATTCGGACTCGAGGACTAATTGTTAATTATACTAGGTATGGACCCACAATAATTCACAATAATTCTTAAAAAACGCATGAATGATTAATGAGGAAATCATTGTCCGTGGAGGATGTTGTATATCTGATACAAAATCGTCCTGATTTGCATAAACTTTAACTCCAATTTTCTCAGCCAAATTCAATTTAATTTATCTTTAAAATTATAGTAGAACGTGAATGTATACACCTAGACGTTTCATAAGTAATATACAATATTCGCTCATATTGTATATATTACATAAAGCGATCTGCACACGAATAAATACACAAGCCACAGTAGTTGAATGCTAAACTCAACTCGACACAGTAACGCTATCGCCGTATAGAGAGGAACATAACTCTACTAAAATGATAAGTTAAGACTTACTGGTGAAGTTGGCTATACGATAGAACTAGAAGAGTCTATTAAAAGGCATATTAAAAACTATCTTGTAATTTATAAAGTGAAAACAAAGTCTAAGAGTGTGACAAACCAAAACACTCAACCCGAGGTTTACCGTAAACAAGAGCTTCAGTATGGCCGTCGGAGACTCAATCTTTCGAAGAGTGGTACCGGTTTGTTTAAGGTGGTACCATGTTGAAACTTCGCACAAACCAAGATAATTTATCTTAGAACACATAAAAAAATTCGATGATCTTAGAAAACAATTGGAATAATGTAAAATATGTTAATTTATCGAGCTTCTCTTACTGACAATATCGCGGTCAACTGACTGCAGAACATTCATGAAATCTATAGGAAAAACTTGACAAATCCAGCATTATTTACTATATCTGGTATCTTTAAATCCATGTGCTACTGTCTGAGTAAAAATATCCCGAGTGTAGTGTCCGTGAGAGCCCAGGAAATGGATTTTATAGAAAGCGGAATATTTTAAAATTATATTTTGGTATTTTCTACGAAGGCAATAGGCCGTGACGTCAAAAATCTCGCCATATGTTACTAGAATCTGGACTGTACAACTGGGTTCTGCGTCGTGCTTTTCCTTTTGAGGTGATAGAGTTGACAATAAACGTTTTATTTACAGTCAGGAAAATCATTCAAGGAAGACATCTGCATGCATTTGTACGGTTAGGATGAAAAATAATATTTAGCACTGTTGGTCCTGCTGTGGTACGGTATCTTTGTTAATCTATTTGAATTATATAGATTGATGTTTCTCTCTGGACTTAACTTAGATTTTGCAAAAATTAAAGAAAGATCCAGTAAAGCTCCTTATGCGTTTTTTTGGTTTTGAAAGGTATATTGTCGATCAATAACATTGTTATTTTAGCAAAGTTTGCACATATACACCTACACACATACACACATATACACATACACACATATACATATACTATACATGTATTTACTCTAGTTCGTTTTTTTGAATAAAAATATTCAAAAATGTTATGTACAATTCATCATGATGTTGGAGGTTTTTAAATGTTACCATAAATGGTTAAATTTTCATTAGCGTCGCTCAATATCGTATTCATTCATACGGGACAAGATTTAAAGAGCTGTTACACACATAATTGATTATTCTTGTTCGAGGTAAGTCAGTTCAACATTGATCGTACTGTTCGACCAACCAGTGTTTGTCATCACTTTTCTTCCAAACTAATCAGGTAAGTACGATAGGAAATGATACCAATGACAAGGTTTGATAGCCATAAAAACACGTGCTGTCTTCAGTACAGTTATTTCTATACTTGAAATATTTTTGGCTTTTCCGATTGAATGACTCAATAAAAAAAACGGTTTTTTTAATCCGGTGTGATAACCTCGAAATTTTTGTTTATTTTTTGAACCGTCGACGGTAGAAAGTCCTTACGTATACTAGTCGGCTCTCCCACGCCAACTGTTTTATTTTTGCATGTACATTCGTGTGTTTTGCCTCTACTTTAATTTTCATTTCTACGTAATTGTTGCATGAATTATTGATTTATTCTTAATAATTAGTTCTCCTGCAGACAGAGCAGAAAACCGTTTTTGGCCTCTCGTTATAAGGATACCTATACGTTTTTAAGCTCAATATTTTATAAACAGAATCTTTTCTTTGGGTCAAATTTAGTGTATGTGGTTTAGAGATATAACGCCTGGGAGAGGTGATATTTTTATCAGCAGAAAAATTGACATTTCTGTAAATATCTTCAAGTAGCTTTACTCTAGTTCGACAATATTTTGTCTAAAGTTGTTTGTCTAACAGTGACAAAAATCAAACGCTTATAATTTTGGCGTATCAAAGTTAATTGTGAAAGTAGTAGCCTTGTTGTTTGTCTACATGAATTATTGATTTATTTGATTGTCCAAATCTCAAAATATTAGATGACTGGAAGTTGTAAAGCTCGAAACATTATAAAGAGCCCTTTAATATTATGTTTAATTTGTTTGTTCGTTTGTTTTATTCAAAGTATGAGGTGCTACGTGTCAGTCGTGCTTTGCTTGGCTGCTGGTTTCGCTCTATCAGGCTTCATCCAATCAGCATATGGTGACAATGACAATGACAAAGAAAAAAGAGTAAGTCAGTCCAATATTGCAGGGAATTGTAGATTTTTAGAAGTAAATAATATTATATTTTTATACTTCAATTGGGAGAGATTTTGTGAATAACTTACTAATGGAGCATTGCATTGGTTAGCATTGCTAAAAATCTATGTACAAAACGCAACGTTGACGTGTACAACAGCGTCATCATTAAGCAAAAGAATGAATAGAATTATACCTATGTCGCTTTTTTTAAGATGACGGAGCTCACGTGACTACGGATGTACTCAACCAGTCAGGTCTACATATGCGCATCTGTTCTGCGCATATGGCGTGACAGCGCGTGCGCGTGACCTATATTTTTCAAGATACAACTCCGTCACGCTCGTTGCGAAAACGATTTCGATCGGCTATATCTCGAGAACAACAACGGTGACCCCCATTTTTTATTTTAGTATTTGATAAATAATTAAATAAGCTGTCAGTGTTCCAAATTTGAAGAAAAACAATATGGGGAATCATAACGAAAACACGTATTTGGATTACAAATTCAATCTACATTACGGCAAAAGCGTCACCGAATGGTGCGTGGTGACTGTAAATTCGAACCAAAAACTACAAGTTATTTAACAAATAGTCCTCGAGTCCGAATGGTCTACGAGTCAATAGCCCATGAGGCCGAAGGCCGAATGGGCTATTGACTCGTAGGCCATGAGGGCGAGAGGTCTAATTGTTTTAGTAAAAACCTACTAATCGGTCCAATAAAAGGATGCAAAAAGTTTTGGATTTTGCTTTGAATATGTATTTTTTGGTTTTCAAAACCGGCGCTTTTCGCTACTAAAGGTCTATCACTAATAGACCCCCAGTAGCTCAGCCAATCACAGAGCTCGATTGCTGATAGACCATTAGTAGGTTTTTTCTAATTGTATGTATTCATAGCGGAGCTCCCGCGCGAGCGAAGCACCATACATCCCTGTACCACCATGCACAGGGTTCCCGCGCGCTTTGCTTATTCGCAAATGCACAGAAAAAAATCTCAATAATGTAGTCAAAAATGGGTCAAAAAGTATTTTTTCTTATTTTTTCAAAGTGAAAAATACGTTTAATCAAAGTCATGTTTGTCTTAAAGTGAACCAAAATAATTTTTCGACTTTAGCGACTTGCTAAAGAAGATTTAGCGAGAGAAGATTCTTAATCTTACGATGAAGTTTCGTGTCTGAAACTTCAGTGAGAGAAAAATTGCCCTGTAGGCCAGAAAAACCTGATTATACTGCAAGAATGATATTTCAGTTCCGTAGAAAACACTTTATAGAAGGTAAAGTCATTAATGTTAACTGATAATTCGTAAAAAAAATCGAGAAAAAACGAATCCCAAAATTTAAGTGTGTTCCTCCTCTCCCAGTCGTGATCACTGAGACGTTCACGCATGCGCTTGCAAATCCCCCCTCCCCCCCCCCCCCCCTCCCAACTCCCCTTATCCGGCTGAAACTTTTTTGTCTTTGTTTTAAGTCCGTTGCAGGTCGTTCCTGTTTGGCAGGTAATCCTGGTATTCCGGGTATCCCTGGTAAACCGGGTGCTGCTGGACGTGACGGAAGAGACGGAAGAGATGGCACAAGGGGTGACCGGGGTCCTCGTGGACCTCCAGGGGCAGCTGGTTCTCAAGGATCTAAAGGAGAGAAGGGAGAGCCTGGTGCGGGAGGTCTTTCATCCTATTCGAACTGGAAAGAATGTTCGTGGACCAACATTAACGATGGAAAAGACAACGGGCTGATCAGGGTAGGTATATATTATGATAAACTTATCATTTTTTGTGGATGACTGATGCACGGACCGAGGAGGGGGACTTACACACATATTTTTAGCAAGAAATCATGATTTTCTGGTACGTGTTGCCTAATGATTTCAAATGAGTTTAAGTGTAGGAAATCATATGGTTTCGAGTCCAGTTTGGAATAAATATGAACGAGTTTTTAAAGAGTTAAAAATCGTATGAGCCCGTAGGGCGACTGCAACTTCAGTTGAACTTTAAAAAAACCAACGACTCACATTTATTCCAAATTGCACGAGAAAACCATATAATTTCCTTTTAATAATACACGCGTCTGAAGCTTACGAAAAGAAGATTTATTCAAACCACGAGTAGCTTACAAAAATACGGCGTAAAACTGCCCTGTTTTCATCGTAAGATAAAGGCAAAAGCCGGTCACAATATGTAAAGAAGTGCTTCATGTGGTTCCGAATCGTTTTCAAGGATATTTCATGTCGATTTTCGTATTTTAAATGACGAGAGAAGCGTGAAAACATCACAGTACGTTGTTGAAGAACTTCATCAAAACTTCTCTCGTCGATTGACAACTTGCCAAGGAATTTATCTCTTGCTCATTCAAGCTTTTAAACACAAGAGTCAAAAATATGGTGTTTTTGAGGGTTTTCTTTAGATATTTATGGAGGTTTTTTCCAACTTTTTTTAATCATAGTTTTCGTATCGAAGCCGAAACATCTCATCGCTATTCAACAAATGACGTCATTGAAATCTAATTTTCGATTGGTTCTTCGTCTCTTCTATTGTTTTTCAACCAATCAGACTGTGTATTCAACAAAGAAATTTGCACTGTATTTCCTTTTTTCTGCACTGAATTTCCTTTTTTCTGCACTTTATTTTCAAAAATCTACACTGCTTTCAGCCAATTAGAATCGAGAAATTAACCATCACTAATAGACCACTAGTAGTTAAGCCAATCAGAGCGCAGGATTTTTAATAGACCATCAGTAGATTTATGCTAAATGCAAATAGATAAATCACTTGGTACAATGTCAATTGCATTTCACATTCAAGATGGCGGCCAATTATCATGTGATCTTGAAGAACAAATTAGTAAGAACCAGAGATCAGTAAAAACCATGCATTTGATTAACGGATTTTTCCATCCTGACAGGATTGCCTCTTCTACAAGAATCGCACTGATTCCATCCTCCATGTTTACTGGAATGGTGCATTAAGGATCCATAACTGTAACGGCTGCTGTAAGCGCTGGTTCTTCACGTTCAACGGTGCTGAATGCAATGGTCCTCGGGCAATAGACGGTGTCGTGTACATGTGGAAAGGTGCTGGATCACAGGACCCCCACCGTGTCCGCCATATTGAAGGTCACTGTGGCAAGATCCACAAAGGACATGTCCGTGTTGGCTTCAATGTCGGGAACTGTGCCGGGTATGGAAATGCTGACGCCTATACCGGGTGGAACTCGAACAGCCGTGTGTTCGTAGAGGAGGTACCCAAGCCACAGCCATGATATCGTCACTCTTACAACAGTCTCCGTAGTTCAATTTTCAGTATTAAACAGTCTTGCAGTTTATTTTTCATTAATGATTAGAGTATATGTGAAGTAAATAAAAACGCCGGTTTTGAAATACTAAGTAATGAGCCTCAGCCGCATCGTTAAACAATAACACTTGGGCCATTTGCCATGGTAAAACTCAAAACCAATTGTAACATAATGTAGCTTTTACTCTGACGAAGGACTTTCTTATTTTTTAAGGTGTAAAATTAATCTTTTTATCACAACTGTTTCATTAGAAACACCGACACAGCCCACACTAGCTTACCGCTAGCTATCATCTTCTAGTAATGTAGTGGCTAATCGTCCTAGACAAATTTACCATGGTGAACTCATATCAAAGGACTAAGTATAACCGCAATTAACATTAAAAGTGGGAGTTCAAAATGTGTAGTAATAACGAGATAAAAATAATGCTAAGACTTGATGTGATATTGTAAACTTAAAGGTGTTTATAGAAAATAAAGAAACAAGCATCCTGGTTGATATGATCTGATTCTGTGGAACATTGTGTAACTAATAAAAGTGAGAGTAATGTGAACAGCCTGATTCACACGGCGTCGTAGTCGTAGACATAACGAGTCCTGTGAACCACAAAATCATAATCATAATCATATAGTCATAATTAACGAATTAAATTTCCCTGTGATTATGACTATGATTGCTCGTTTCACACTTATAATATAACGTCATATAGCAAAAACATAAAAGTTCTCATTCTTTATGACAGCCGTCATAATGATTTTGTTGTTCACGCGTCTTGTTATGATTAAGGCCTCTTTAAACTAGCGATTTTTGGTGCAATTTTTGCGGAAATTTCTTATTCAATTTCTGATGATGATGCTTAGTATGATAGGTAAGGGAGAGGGAGGGGGAGTGGTCTGGGGATGATGTGGGTGATGTTTAGTATGATAGGTAAGGGAGAGGGAGGGGGAGTGGTCTGGGGATGATGTGGGTGATGTTTAGTATGATAGGTAAGGGAGAGGGAGGGGGAGTGGTCTGGGGATGATGTGGGTGATGTTTAGTATGATAGGTAAGGGAGAGTGAGGGGGAGTGGTCTGGGGATGATGTGGGTGATGTTTAGTATGATAGGTAAGGGAGAGGGAGGGGGAGTGGTCTGGGGATGATGTGGGTGATGTTTAGTATGATAGGTAAGGGAGAGGGAGGGGGAGTGGTCTGGGGATGATGTGGGTGATGTTTAGTATGATAGGTAAGGGAGAGGGAGATGAAGTGGTCTGGGGATGATGTGGGTGATGTTTAGTATGATAGGTAAGGGAGAGGGAGGGGGAGTGGTCTGGGGATGATGTGGGTGATGTTTGGTATGATAGGTAAGGGAGAGGGAGGGGAGTGGTCTGGGGATGATGTGGGTGATGTTTAGTATGATGGGTAAGGGAGAGGGAGGGGAGTGGTCTGGGGATGATGTGGGTGATGTTTAGTATGATGGGTAAGGGAGGGGGAGGGGGAGTGGTCTGGGGATGATGTGGGTGATGTTTAGTATGATAGGTAAGGGAGAGGGAGGGGGAGTGGTCTGGGGATGATGTGGGTGATGTTTAGTATGATAGGTAAGGGAGAGGGAGATGAAGTGGTCTGGGGATGATGTGGGTGATGTTTAGTATGATAGGTAAGGGAGAGGGAGGGGGAGTGGTCTGGGGATGATGTGGGTGATGTTTAGTATGATGGGTAAGGGAGAGGGAGGGGGAGTGGTCTGGGGATGATGTGGGTGATGTTTAGTATGATGGGTAAGGGAGAGGGAGGGGGAGTGGCCTGGGGATGATGTGGGTGATGTTTAGTATGATGGGTAAGGGAGAGGGAGGGGGAGTGGCCTGGGGATGATGTGGGTGATGTTTAGTATGATGGGTAAGGGAGAGGGAGGGGGAGTGGTCTGGGGATGATGTGGGTGATGTTTAGTATGATAGGTAAGGGAGAGGGAGGGGGAGTGGTCTGGGGATGATGTGGGTGATGTTTAGTATGATGGGTAAGGGAGAGGGAGGGGGAGTGGTCTGGGGATGATGTGGGCGATGTTTAGTATGATGGGTAAGGGAGAGGGAGGGGGAGTGGTCTGGGGATGATGTGGGTGATGTTTAGTATGATGGGTAAGGGAGAGGGAGGGGGAGTGGTCTGGGGATGATGTGGGTGATGTTTAGTATGATGGGTAAGGGAGAGGGAGGGGAGTGGTCTGGGGATGATGTGGGTGATGTTTAGTATGATAGGTAAGGGAAAGGGAGGGGAGTGGTCTGGGGATGATGTGTGTGATGTTTAGTATGATAGGTAAGGGAGAGAGAGGGGGAGTGGTCTGGGGATGATGTGTGTGATGTTTAGTATGATAGGTAAGGGAGAGTGAGGGGGAGTGGTCTGGGGATGATGTGTGTGATGTTTAGTATGATAGGTAAGGGAGAGAGAGGGGGAGTGGTCTGGGGATGATGTGTGTGATGTTTAGTATGATAGGTAAGGGAGAGTGAGGGGGAGTGGTCTGGGGATGATGTGGGTGATGTTTAGTATGATAAACCCTCTACTAATAGGGGACACCTACATTATATCGCTAAAATAAAAATCATAAAACCCATATTAGTTAAATATCAAATTGATTCTTAGTTCTCAAATATAATTTTATTTTTTTGATATATACTTTATTCTATTTATTCGTCTTTTTTACCACGTTTAATATGAACTAGGTAAAGTTTTTGCGACCAAGCCTGCATGCAATCCTTCCAAAGTTGTTAGCCTTTTGTAAGCCTTTAGCCTGTGCGTCTTTACAATGCGTCATTGTGCAAGTATATAAGCAAACCGAAGGGAAACCCAACAGCTCTCGTTCGCTTCTTCAGTAAATTTAAAAGCTTGCAGCTACTGAAACATTCGCATTATTATATCTACACGTATCAAGATATTCGCAAGCTTTCTACTTCTAGAATTAAGGTGATAACTGTTAAAAAATATTGTTTGAATATGTTAATTCATGGAACATGTTATAAAGCGGCCGGTCAGAATAAGGCATACCGTATAATATTCACAGAATAAAAGCTTAGCATCTATACGAACATGTAACTAGTATTAGAATTTAGGTAAGTTCCCTTCAAATGTAAAGGGAGTTTGCTGCGTCGAATACGACTCTCCACAATTCAGTTTTTATTATTAAGTATTATGAGAATTCATATCAGCTGAATTATTTGTCAGCAACTCAAACTTACTCGATTAGAGCAGCACAACTCGCCGTCGCTAGAACTCTTAGAGGAATCCAAAGCCTGTCAAAATGATTTAACATGGCTAATATTAAGATGCTACGGCTAAAACTTCGTTTTAGTTTTTCTATAAACTTCGTGTTCACGAGCTTCTTTGACAAAGTAAAAACCGCATCCAATTATCAGATCAAGGGAGGGGAGCCTGAACATTTTCTCGAAGCTCGTTCTAGCTCGAATTTGAAAGAAAAAATAATTTTATTGATCATAACTTTTTAGTATTTAGGAAACAGTGGATCCTGAGTTTATAACGAGAGAAATTTGAATTCTAGTTCCAATTTTGTTTATACTGAAAAACATTTGCCGTGTCCTACCCTACTAAGGCATTCATTGGTGCGCAATTTTTTCCCGTCATCGGTTATGCTAACAACTTGAGCTTGTTAGCTTCGCGCTGATTGGCTAGTTACATTTTCTTGTATCAGCTAGAACGTTCTTCAAGAATTGTCAACCTGTTTTTCTCTTGCTGTTTTTACATCACACTGTTTTCACATTCTGCAAATTACGAATATCCATCATTACGTTGATCTTCTAGTTTTGCATGGACCTAGCTCTCACAGGGACCGCGGAGCATAGTTTTGAGTAAGGAGTCTTATCTGGGGGATAGGGTCAAGAGGAATGCCCCCTCCCCCCAATTATGCAAATTTGGAAATTAAGGCTCCTGCAAATGCGATTTCACCCATACTACCTGTTAGAGGTTTTTTTTTTTCATGTTTGTGTGTTTTGAATTCTACTTTGATTTTCATTCTACGTAGTTGCTGCATGAATTATTGATTAATTCTTAATGATTAGTTCTTCTGCAGACAGAGCACAAAACCGTTTTTGTCCTCTCGTTATAAGGACAGCTATACGTTTTTGAGCTAAATATTTCGTTAACAGAATCTTTTAGGGCCAATGGATAAAATATCAAACGCGACCAAAAGTTAGTGAATGTGGTTTAGAGATATAACGCCTGGGAGAGGTGCTATTTTGATCAGTAGAAAAATTGATATTTCTGTAAATATCTTCAAGTAGCTTTACTCTAACAGCATGTTGTCAATAGTTTGAAGCAACAGTGACAAAAAAAGAACGCTTATAATTTTGGCGTATCACTGCCAGTTAAGTAAATCGTGAAAGTATCAGCCTTGTCGTTTTTCTGCTCTGCTTTGTCTGTATGAATTACTAATTTATTCGAGAGAGCATAAATAAGAGAGGGAAACTTCTTAATACCGCGCGCTCCATGTGAATTCCCGCCGATTGGGCTATTTTTAGTATCCGCAAACAAACAATTTTCATCCAAACCCGAAAGCAGCGAAAGCATGTAAAGATTTTTAAGGGAAAACATAAATCTCGCGTGTTTTTGAGTGTTTAACTGCCTCAGTTGTGTTTTATCAGAGAACAGAACATAGCCAATCTTGATCTTTTTGCTTTATCTAATAGATTTTGTCAAAAACAAGTGAGAAAAATCGACGATAAGTATGTTGTTTTTGAGAGCACACGCAAACGTTCACGCCATAAAAAAAAATAATAACCAAGCGTCTTCGAATGCTAAAAATAGCCCAACCAGGAATTCAGATTGTCGTCGGGGGACCACAAAACTCACTGATTTCCCGAGGTTCCAGTCAATAAGTGTAATGTTATATACCAAGTGTCGAAGAACACAGCAAAGTTATTTGATGTTTCAATTATTTTACTTTAAAAACTTAGAGATCCTCTCACATTTCCGGCGAAATCACTACAAGATGAAGCGCATTTTCACACCGAACTCTTCTAAAATTTGTATATTCTGAGCTGTTTATTCAATCTTGTTTAAAATCTTGGGTAAAATATCAACTGTGGAAGTGCTATTTAATGCCGAATAAAACCTTTTTTCTCGTCGACACGCCATTATTGTCGCATAAACCTTCAATTGTCACATGATCTAATAACCAATCACAATCGAATCTACACAACAGCTTGATTGACAGGATAAAAAATCATGAATAATAAGCTCCGCCCAAAATGGTTCGGAATTTCTGGCGATGACCCTTCCGCCCAATCAGAGTACGATAAAAATGAACTTTGACACTTGGTATAGAACAAAATTGATTATTCTTATTCGAGGAAAGTCAGTTCAACATTGGCTGTACTGTTCGACAAACCAGTGTTTGAAGTTACTCTCATCGTCATCACTTTTCTTCCAAACTAATCAGGTAAGTACGATATGAAATGATCCCAGTGACAAAGTTTGATAGCCATAAAAACATGTGCTGTCTTTAGTACAGTTATTTCTATACTTGAAATGTTTTTGTCTTTTTCGATTGAATGACAAAATAAAAAACGGTGTTTTTAATCCATTGTGAGAACCTTGATATCTATTATCATTTTTGTTTATTTTTTGAACCATCGACGGTAGAAAAGTCCTTACTTATACTAATCGCCTCTCCCATACTACCTGTTAGAGGTTTTTTTTTTATTTGCAAGTTTGTGTGTTTTGGCTTCTACATTGATTTTCATTCTACGTAGTTGTTGCACGAATTATTGACTTATTCTTAATGATTAGTTCTTCTGCAGACAGAGCAGAAAAACCGTTTTTGGACTCTCGTTATAAAGACAGCTATACGTTTTTAAGCTAAATATTTTGTAAACAGAATCTTTTGGGGCCAATGGATAGAATATCAAACGCCACCAAAAGTTAGTGAAAGCAGCGAAAGCATGAAAAAAAATTTAAGAAAAACATAAATCTCGCGTGTTTTTGAGTGTTGAACTGCCTCAGTTGTGTTTTATCAGATAACAAAACAGCCAATCTTGATCTTTTTGCTTTATCTAGTAGATTTTGTCGAAAAAAAGTGAGAAAAATCGACGATAAGTATGTTTTTTTAGAGCGAACACGCACACGTTCACGCCATAAAAAAAATTAATAACCAAGCGACTTCGAATGCTAAAAATAGCCCAACCAGGAATTCAGATTGTCGTCGGGGGACCACAAAACTCACTGCTTTCCCGAGGTTCCAGTCAATAAGTGTTATGTTATATACCAAGTGTTAAAGAACACATCAAAGTTATTTGAATTTTTAATTATTTTACTTTAAAAACTTAAAGAAACTGTGAGTTAAGTAAATCGTGAAAGTAGCAGCCTTGTCGTTTTTCTGCTCAGCTTGGTCTGCATGAATTACTGATTTATTCAAGAGAGCATAAATAAGAGAGGAAAAACTTCTTAATACCGCGCCCGCCATGTGAATTCCCGTCGATTGGGCTATTTTTAGTATCCGCAAACAAACAATTCTTGCCATACCCTACTCCTATGCGTCAAAAATTGTATCTTCATCCAAACACGAAAGCAGCGAAAGCAAGTAAAGATTTTCAAGGGAAAACATAAATTTCGCGTCTTTTGGAGTGTTCACCATGCTCAGTTGTGTTTTATCTGAGAACAGAACATAGCCAATCTTGATCTTTTTTCTTTATCTGATAGATTTTGTCGAAAAAAAAGTGAGAAAAATCGACGATAAGTATGTTGTTTTTGAGCGCACACGCACACGTTCACGCCATAAAAGAAGTTAATAACCAAGCGACTTCGAATGCTAAAAATAGCCTAACCAGGAATTCAGATTGTCATCGAGGGACCACAAAGCTCACTGCTTTCCCGAGGTTCCAGTCAATAAGTGTTTTGTTATATACCAAGTGTCAAAGAACACAACAAAGTTATTTGATGTTTTCATTATTTCACTTTAAAACTTAGAGAAACTCTTACATTTCCGGTGAAATCACTACAAGATGAAGCGCATTTTCAAACCGAACTCTTCTAAAAGTTGTTTATTCTGAGTTGTTTATTCAATCTTGTTATGTTTAAAATCTTGGGTAAAATATCAACTGTGGAAGTGCTATTTAATGCCGAATAAAACCTTTTTTCTCGTCGACACGCCATTATTGTCGCATAAGCCTTCAATTGTTGTTTCTATACTTGAAATGTTTTTGTCTTTTTTGATTGAATGACAAAATAAAAAACGGTGTTTTTGATCCATTGTGAGAACCTTGATATCTATTATCATTTTTGTTTATTTTTTGAACCATCGACGGTAGAAAAGTCCTTACGTTAACTAATCGCCTCTCCCATACTACCTGTTAGAGGGTTTTTTTGTTTTTGTTTTTTTGCATGTTTGTGTGTTTTGGCTTCTACTTTGATTTTCATTCTACGTAGTTGTTGCATGAATTATTGATTTATTCTTAATCTAATAGATTTTGTCGAAAAAAGTGAGAAAAATTGACGAAAATTGTGAAAGTCAAAGAATTAGGAACAACCCTCTAATGTTATGTTTCGTTTGTTTTATTCAAAGTATGAGGTGCTACGTGTCAGTCGTGCTTTGCTTGGCTGCTGGTTTCGCTCTATCAGGCTTCATCCAATCAGCATATGGTGACAATGACAATGACAAAGAAAAAAGAGTAAGTCAGTCCAATATTGCAGGGAATTGTAGATTTTTAGAAGTGAATAAGATTCTATTTTTATATTTCAATTGGGAGAGATTTTTTGAATAATTTACTAATGGAGCATTGCATCGGTTAGCATTGCTAAAAATCTATGTACAAAGCGATTTCGATCGGCTATATCTCGAGAACAACAACGGTGACCCCCTTTTTTATTTTAGTATTTAATAAATAATTAAATAAGCTACCAGTGCTCCAAATTTGAAGAAAAACAATATGTGGAATCATAACGAAAACACGTATTTTGATTAAAAATTCAATCTACATTACGGCAAAAGCGTCAACGAATGGTGCGTGGCGGCTGTAAATTCGAACCAAAAACTACAAGTTATTTGTATTTAGTATAAATACAAAGGTGATTATACAAAATCGCGCGCTCTGATTGGTTTTCTATCTCGGATTATCAGCCAATAATCACCTTTTCGGACAAAATGGCTGTCAGCAGTCGTTTTGTCACAGTAAGCGAAGAGAAAATTTCTTTTTCGAAATAATCACCTTTTTATTTATACTAAAACAATTATTCACCTCAGGCTCAGTGATTATCGATCGATAATCACTTCGCCTTCGGTGAATAATTGCTAAGTATTCATAGCGGAGCTCCCGCGCGAGCGAAGCACCATACGTCCCTGTACCACCATGCACAGGGTTCCCGCGCGCTTTGCTTATTCGCAAATGCACCGAAAAAAATCTCAATAATGTAGTCAAAAATGGGTCAAGAAGTATTTTTTCTTATTTTTTCAAAGTGAAAAATACGTTTAATCGAAGTCATGTCTGTCTTAAAGTGAACCAAAAAAATTTTCGACTTTAGCGACTTGTTAAAGAAGATTTAGCGAGAGAAGATTCTTAATCTTACGATGAAGTTTCGTGTCTGAAACTTCAGTGAGAGAAAAAGGGCCTGTAGACCAGAAAAACCTGATTATACTGCAAGAATGATATTTCAGTTCAGTATAAAACACTTTATAGAAGGTAAAGTCATTAATGTTAACTGATAATTCGTAAAAAAAAAAAATCGACAAAAACCGAATCCCAAAATTTAAGTGTGCTGCTCCTCTCCCACTCATGATCACAGAGACGTTCACGCATGCGATTGCAAATCCTCCTCCCCCCCCCCCCCCCCCCTCCCCTTATCCGGCTGAAACTTTTTTGTCTTTGTTTTAAGTCCGTTATAGGTCGTTCCTGTTTGGCAGGTAATCCTGGTATTCCGGGTATCCCTGGTAAACCGGGTGCTGCTGGACGTGACGGAAGAGACGGAAGAGATGGCACAAGGGGTGACCGGGGTCCTCGTGGACCTCCAGGGGCAGCTGGTTCTCAAGGATCTAAAGGAGAGAAGGGAGAGCCTGGTGCGGGAGGTCTTTCATCCTATTCGAACTGGAAAGAATGTTCGTGGAACAACATCAACGATGATAAAGACAACGGGCTAATAAGGGTAGGTTTTATGATAAACTTATCATTTTTTGTGGATGACCGATGCACGGAACGAGATTTACATGATCTCGCCGATTGACAACTTGCCAAGGAATTTATCTCTTGATCATTAAAGCTTTTCAACACAAGAGTCAAAAATATGGTGCTTTTGGGGGTTTTCCTTAGATGCTTATAGAGGTTTTTTCCAACTTATTTTAACCGTAGTTTTCGTATCGAAGCCGAAACATCTCACCGCCATTCAACAAATGACGTCATTGAAATCTAATTTTCGATTGGTTCTTCTTTTCTTCTATTGTTTTTCAACCAATCAGAATGTCTATTCGAAAAAGAAATTTACACTGTATTTCCTTTTTTCTGCACTGAATTTCCTTTTTTCTCCACTTTATTTCCAAAAATCTGCACTGCTTTCAGCCAATTAGGATCGAGAAATTAACCATCGTGATCACTAATAGACCAATAGTAGTTAAGCCAATCAGAGCGCAGGATTTTTAATAGACCATCAGTAGATTTATACTAAATGCAAATAGATAAATCACTTGGTACAATGTCAATTGCATTTCACATTCAAGATGGCGGCCAATTATCATGTGATCTTGAAGAACAAATTAGTAAGAACCAGAGATCAGTAAAAACCATGCATTTGATTAACGGTTTTTCCATCCTAACAGGATTGCCTCTTCTACAAGAATCGCTCTGATTCCATCCTCCATGTTTACTGGAATGGTGTCTTAAGGATCAATAGCTGTAACTCATGCTGTAAGCGATGGTTCTTCACGTTCAACGGTGCTGAATGCAATGGTCCTCGGGCAATAGACGGTGTCGTGTATATGGCAAAAGGTATTGGTCACAACCTTCTCCGTGTCCGCCATATTGAAGGTCACTGTGACAAGATCCACAAGGGACATGTTCGTGTGGGCTTCAATGTCGGGAACTGTGCCGGGTATGGAAATGCTGACGCCTATACCGGGTGGAACTCGGCCAGCCGTCTGTTCGTAGAGGAGGTACACAGACCACAACCGTGAGATCGTCACTCTTACAACACAGTCTCGACAAACGAAAGATATTTTGATGAGCAATAATTTAAGATCTTTTTAAAAAAAAAATGACGATTAAAGTGATTTTGTGTCCCTAGTTACCTTAAACAAAAACACATGTGCCATTTGCCATAGTAAAACTCAAAACCAAATGAAATCCTTTTTGTTTTATAACCAACATTTCCCATATCACAATAGATACACCAAAGAGAAAAAAGAACATTAACTCATCTAAAGAGTTGGGATTTCAAGTCCCAAGGTAAAACGACCAATCAGATTGATTTGTCTAGATAATCCTGGAAACTGCGATGAATGCAAAAGTAGAGCTAAACACTTTCCATTAGATCAACATTTTACAACGGAAAGTTGTACTGTGTATATTCCGTGTTACTACGCTTCTCAGCTGAGCTTGGAACGACCAAAGTTTTGTCACGAAGTCTTCTCGTTGCAAAGTGCATGCTGTAAGGGACAACGTCGAAAGTATGCAATAGGAATCAAGCATGATGCTTGCGTCACCGCCGCGGCAATTAAACTCGTGAATTTTTCTCACACTTTCTCACGATATACGGTTCATTACTTTTGACGTTGCCCCTGACAACATGTACTTTTCAACGACAAAACTTCGGTCGTTCAAAGCTCAACTGAGAAGCGTAGTAAGATAGTAATGTAGCTTTTACTCTGACGAAGAACTAGCTTCCAAAACGTCAGTAAGTGATCTTTCTTATTTTTTTAGGGTGTAAAATTTATCTTTTTATCACAACTGTTTCATTAGAAACACCGACGCAGCCCACACTAGCTTACCGCTAGTTATCACCTTCTAGTAATGTAGTACCCCACTGCTAATCAACCTAGGCAAATTTACCATGGCAAATTCAAATCAAAGGACTAAGTATAACCGCAAGTAACATAAAAGGTGGGAGTTCTAAATGTTTAGTAATAACGAGACAAAAATAATGCTAAGACTTGATATGATATTGTAAACTTAAAGGTGTTTATAGAAAATAAAGAAACAAGCATGCTGGTTGATATGATCTGATTCTGTGGAACATTGTGTAACTAATAAAAGTGAGAGTAATGTGGAAAGCCTGATTCACACGGCGTCGTAGTCGTAGTCATAATCATAACGAGTCGTGTGAACCACAAAATCATAATCATAATTAGCTTACAAAATGTATGAAAACACGCCAAAATCTTGGGTTCGATAAGTGTATCATTACACAAGGAACACTGGACGTCCTTCTTGAGATTTACTAAAGAACATGCCATCGTTGAAGTTCTAGGTTTTTTCAACCTACTGCAAGAGCCACTCAAATCTAGATAAATACTTTACAGTGGCTTCCAAACAGCAGAGCAAACATAACCAAGATGACGTGGACTTCAGTAAAAATCACTACAAACCATGCTATTATTTACACCTAACTCTTGGGCTTTTCCCGAATTCCCAAGGAATTATTGCCCCCGATCACGATTTCCCCCCAAAAAAACCCATCGCCACCTCATTGAAGACATCTTGATAGAAACAAGTCATACGGTTTGCTCTTGTCCGTAGATACATTTTTGTCTTTTTTTTTTTCTTTGTTGAAAAAAGGACAAATCGAGTTTTCATAGTTTAGCAAGTGAATCTGTGTTGTTTAGGTCAGGATACTGAAATGATGAATAATGTTCGGCTTTTTTGTTCTTTCTTGGTGGACCACTGAAGTACATGAAGGCCCTACACACATGACGTCACACTGTGATGGCGTGCGCACACGAGTTTTTGCTCTCCGTAGTTTTTCTCTGTTTACTCGTTCAAGGCTGCTCAAACGTCGAGGATTATAGCCTCACATATGGTAGGAATGCTACGGGACGCTGGAAATGTTGCTTGTCACAGACTTTTATCAACCAAAGTTGCGAAAGAAGCAAGTTTTTTATCGGTAGACTTCGACCACATCTGCGTTTTGGCGAAATTAGAATTTCAAATACGGGTGCCGACAGCGCTATCCCGGGAGACCACTTCATTAGCCAGCTTTCGTAATAGACATGGCCAGGAATAGCGGTCATCCTGAACCCGCTGTACGTCAACGGATTTCACCATGGTAATTGAATGGAAAAAGATGGAAATTATGGAAATGTACGGACGAAATAGGTTTTACAAGTTTTTAAAAAAGGTTTTTACAAGCAGCTACATAATTTTTCTTCGGATATTCCATATGAAACGTGACACAGGACTCTCAAGACATATTCCAAAAGCTTTATAGTTGAGCGAGTAATTGCAAAATGAATGCAGAACGCATAATGCAACCTCTGTCACGCTATCACTAAGGATTATGTTCTAAGGATATTTTAACCGACAAGCTTACATGAGATATTTCTATACTACATTATGTAGCTCAAATTTATCAAACCACAATAATATTTCAAAAAGTGGCAAGACAATGCTTTCATAGTTCTCAGGGCAAATTTAATGGCAATCTATGAAGTCTGTGAGGAAAATAGGCAATTACGCACCCTTTGTGAATTGTGGTTTTCGCATATTAACTACAAATTCAAGGAATTGCTACGCAGTCACAATTAATTCCCCCTACAAATTCTTTACGGTTTTCAAAAGATCTATTCTCCTTAAGTTTCAGCATAAATTTCATTCCAAAATGGAAAGGCTTATCATAGAGAGCAAGATATGAATTTTGCTTAGAAAAAACATGGTCATGACTACTGTAAGGATCAATTTGGGCTTTTTTGGTAACGATAATCGATCAAAGATTATACCTCCTAGAATATTAGGATTTACGCTTGCTGTAAGAAGATGTATGGTGAATGTGTCACTATTCTTCGTATTAAATTCATCAAAAAGGAAAGGTAAGATTTTCTAGATCTGTTCTGATTTAAATTTATAGTCAGATAGGTCCGAGAAAAAGATATTACTTGATAGATTGGGCTTTAGAGAGAATTTGAGTATGAGATTATATTTATGGTTCTTTGTTCGCTACAAGCCATTTCTTTGTAAACAGATATTGCCATTTTGATACTCTCATGGTGGACACCGCTGCTTTACTGCAGGCTCAAATGGTCGGTATTCCTGGCCATGGCCAACCTGCTTGCCTAGACCCTTTGTTTGCCATCACGGTTCAAGGCTATAGTCAGGTACAGATGCACCATAATGCGAAAGAGGTGGTTTAAAGTGCCGTGTCTATTATCATTCGAATTCTGACGCCACGTTTAATTTCATGGAACTTCGTATAGCTCTGAGTGCCTGGACCTGACAGGGATTCTGCGACGATTTCAGTTTGCACTGGAAACCCAGTACAACACAAGAACAAAGGCGCCCGTGGTCACGTCAAGTCTAGTTGTACTAAAATACAATTGAGAATGGCACCGTCACCGAGACATGGAAACCACAACAAGCAGCTCGAAATAGCCCATCTAAACGCTGAATCCTTGAAATGCAGACATCACTTCCATGAAATTAAAGAAATGGCCCTACAGAAAAACTTTGACATCTTAACATTCTCGGAAACATGGTTGAATTATACGACCACATACGCCAGTGTAGAGATCCAAGGCTACAACATCTATAGGCTCGATCGCTTACGGAAAACTGGCGCTGGTTTTCTGCGCGTATGTCAAACATGGCTTAAAGGCAAAGGTTCTAAAGGACCTTACAGGGATTGGAGAATCTGGTCTCCACCAACTATGCTCCAAGTCCAAAACAAGAAACTCCGATCACTTCTGGTGTTTGTCATTTATAGACCACCTGAGATTGGCCTCGCATGCCTGGAAAATGAACTCATGCCGAAATATGTGAAAGCTCTTATATCGCTCAATAAGGAGATCGTGCTAACCAGTGATGCGACTTATTGGTCAAGGACCCCAAAGGAGACGCCCTGCTCTCATTGTCCTCTGTGAACGCTACTCAGCTGATAGACAAGCCTACAAGAGTCAACAAGTCATCGCGCAGCCTCTTAGATGTCATAATAGTATCAAATCACGATCAAGGGAAAGCGAGCGGAGTGCTTGGTCTATGTAGCCCTGGATTTGAAAGCGCTTAAACTAGCTCAGAAATTAATCTCTACGCGGAGTTTTAAGAACTATAAAGCTGATCAATTTTCCTGTGATATATTTTTTACTCCGACGAAGGACTAGTGTCCGAAACGTCAGTAAGTGATATCTCTTATTTTTTATGGTGTAAAATGTAACTTTTTATCCATGCTGTTTCTTTAGAAACACCGACGCAGCCCACACTAGCTTACCGCTAGTTATCATCTCTTTCCTGTGATATGGCACATATCCCTTAGGACACTGTAGATCTAACGAAATCAGCTGATGACAAATTGGACGCTTTCAATTATTTGTTTCCCGCATGTTTAAATAGTCACGCGCCAATAAAAACGGTAAAATTGAGGCGCAAACCAAATCATCATCATATTTTCCCCTTGGGCGCGTTACCGGACTTATAGGGCGCTTCTGTTTGGACATGGTGGGAAATCTTGTCTCCAGCAGTCGCTTAAATTCCGATGTCTTCATCATCATTCGTCTAGCCTGTTAGGTGTCTATACCCAGCAGGGATTCTATCCTAGTCCATATAGTCCTAGATGTTCTTCTATCAAACAGAATCTGCTTCGGAAGCAAGATACCCGTAAAACATAAGTAGCGTAAATCAAGAAATAAGAAGTTATTGACAAGTTTGAGTTACTTCAAATATGTCACCTAATTTTTTTTTCATTAACTTAGGGATGGTCAGCTTGAAACTATAGGTGGCGATAGGGTCGTCCATTCAATTTGTTCATGAACTGACATATACTGAGTGTTTGAGTTATTACAAATTTGTCATCTAACGTGTTTTTCATTAACTTAGGGATGGTCAGTTTGATAACTACAGGTGGTGATACAGTCGACCATTTATTATTACATCTAGCTGAGGGTAAACCCTCTACTAATAGGGGACACCTACATTATAATGTTAAAACATCTAGCTGAGGGTAAACCCTTTACTAATAGGGGACACCTACCTTATAATGTTAAAACATCTAGCTGAGGGTAAACCCTCTACTAATAGGGGACACCTACATTATAATGTTAAAACATCTAGCTGAGGGTAAACCCTCTACTAATAGGGGACACCTACATTATAATGTTAAAACATCTAGCTGAGGGTAAACCCTCTACTAATAGGAGACACCTACATTATAATGTTAAAACATCTAGCTGAGGGTAAACCCTCTACTAATAGGGGACACCTACATTATAATGTTAAAACATCTAGCTGAGGGTAAACCCTCTACTAATAGGGGACACCTACATTATAATGTTAAAACATCTAGCTGAGGGTGAACCCTCTACTAATAGGGGACACCTACCTTATAATGTTAAAACATCTAGCTGAGGGTAAACCCTCTACTAATAGGGGACACATACATTATAATGTTAAAACATCTGGTTGAGGGTAAACCCTCTACTAATAGGGGACACCTACATTATAATGTTAAAACATCTAGCTGACGGTAAACCCTCTACTAATAGGGGACACCTACATTATAATGTTAAAACATCTAGCTGAGGGTAAACCCTCTACTAATAGGGGACACCTACATTATAATGTTAAAACATCTAGCTGAGGGTGAACCCTTTACTAATAGGGGACACCTACATTATAATGTTAAAACATCTAGCTGAGGGTAAACCCTCTACTAATAGGAGACACCTACATTATAATGTTAAAACATCTAGCTGAGGGTAAACCCTTTACTAATAGGGGACACCTACATTATAATGTTAAAACATCTAGCTGAGGGTAAACCCTCTACTAATAGGAGACACCTACATTATAATGTTAAAACATCTAGCTGAGGGTAAACCCTCTACTAATAGGGGACACCTACATTATAATGTTAAAACATCTAGCTGAGGGTAAACCCTCTACTAATAGGAGACACCTACATTATAATGTTAAAACATCTAGCTGAGGGTAAACCCTCTACTAATAGGGGACACATACATTATAATGTTAAAACATCTAGCTGAGGGTAAACCCTCTACTAATAGGGGACACCTACATTATAATGTTAAAACATCTAGCTGAGGGTAAACCCTCTACTAATAGGGGACACCTACATTATAATGTTAAAACATCTAGCTGAGGGTGAACCCTCTACTAATAGGGGACACCTACCTTATAATGTTAAAACATCTAGCTGAGGGTAAACCCTCTACTAATAGGGGACACATACATTATAATGTTAAAACATCTGGTTGAGGGTAAACCCTCTACTAATAGGGGACACCTACATTATAATGTTAAAACATCTAGCTGACGGTAAACCCTCTACTAATAGGGGACACCTACATTATAATGTTAAAACATCTAGCTGAGGGTAAACCCTCTACTAATAGGGGACACCTACATTATAATGTTAAAACATCTAGCTGAGGGTGAACCCTTTACTAATAGGGGACACCTACATTATAATGTTAAAACATCTAGCTGAGGGTAAACCCTCTACTAATAGGAGACACCTACATTATAATGTTAAAACATCTAGCTGAGGGTAAACCCTTTACTAATAGGGGACACCTACATTATAATGTTAAAACATCTAGCTGAGGGTAAACCCTCTACTAATAGGAGACACCTACATTATAATGTTAAAACATCTAGCTGAGGGTAAACCCTCTACTAATAGGAGACACCTACATTATAATGTTAAAACATCTAGCTGAGGTTAAACCCTCTACTAATAGGGGACACCTACATTATAATGTTAAAACATCTAGCTGAGGGTAAACCCTCTACTAATAGGAGACACCTACATTATAATGTTAAAACATCTAGCTGAGGTTAAACCCTCTACTAATAGGAGACACCTACATTATAATGTTAAAACATCTAGCTGAGGGTAAACCCTTTACTAATAGGGGACACCTACATTATAATGTTAAAACATCTAGCTGAGGGTAAACCCTCTACTAATAGGAGACACCTACATTATAATGTTAAAACATCTAGCTGAGGTTAAACCCTCTACTAATAGGGGGCACCTACATAATAATGTTAAAACATCTAGCTGAGGGTAAACCCTCTACTAATAGGGGGCACCTACATAATAATGTTAAAACATCTAGCTGAGGTTAAACCCTCTACTAATAGGGGGCACCTACATAATAATGTTAAAATAAAAATCATAAAACCCATATTAGTTAAATATTAAATTGATTCTTAGTTCTAAAATAAATTTTAGTTTTTTTATATATACTTTATTCTATTTATTCGTCTTTTTTACTACGTTTAATATGAACTAGGTAAAGTATTTGCGACCAAGCCTGCATGCAATCCTTCCAAAGTTATTAGCCTTTTGTAAGCCCGCGCACTTTTACAATGCGTCATTGTGCGAGAATATAAACAAACCGAAGGGAAACCCAACAACTCTCGTTCGTTTCTTCAGTAAATTTAAAAGAATTTAAAAGAAGACAAGTGTCGAAAAGCTTGCAGCTACTAAAACATTCGCATTTTGTATTTCTACACGTATCAAGATATTCGCAAGCTTTCTATTTCTAGAATTAAGGTGATAACTGTTAAAAAATACTGTTTGAATATGTTAATTCATGGAACATGTTATAAAGCGGCCGGTCAGAATAAGGCATACCGTATAATATTCACAGAATAAAAGCTTAGCATCTATACGAACATGTAACTAGTATTAGAATTTAGGTAAGTTCCCTTCAAATGTAAAGGGAGTTTGCTGCGTCGAATACGACTCTCCACAATTCAGTTTTTATTATTGAGTATTATGAGAATTCATATCAGCTGAATTATTTGTCAGCAACTCAAACTTACTCGATTAGAGCAGCACAACTTGCGTCGCTAGAACTCTTAGAGGAATCCAAAGCCTGTCAAAATGATTTAACATGGCTAATATTAAGATGCTACGGCTAAAACTTCGTTTTAGTTTTTCTATAAACTTCGTGTTCACGAGCTTCTTTGACAAAGTAAAACCCGCATCCAATTAAAAAATCAAGGGAGGGGAGCCTGAACATTTTCTCGAAGCTCGTTCTAGCTCTCGAATTTGAAAGAAAAAACAATTGTATTGATCATAACTTTTTAGTATTTAGGAAACAGTGGATCCTGAGTTTAAAACGAGAGAAATTTGAATTCTAGTTCCAATTTTGTGTATACTGAAAAACATTTGCCGTGTCCTACCCAACTAAGGCATTCATTGGTGCGCAATTTTTTCCCGTCATCGGTTATGCTAACAACTTGAGCTTGTTAGCTTCGCGCTGATTGGCTAGTTACATTTTCTTGTATCAGCTAGAACGTTCTTCAAGAATTGTCAACCTGTTTTTCTCTTGCTGTTTTTACATCACACTGTTTTCACATTCTGCAAATTACGAATATCCATCATTACGTTGATCTTCTAGTTTTGCATGGACCTAGCTCTCACAGGGACCGCGGAGCATAGTTTTGAGTAAGGAGTCTTATCTGGGGGGATAGGGTCAAGATGAATGCCCCCTCCCCCCAATTATGCAAATTTGGAAATTAAGGCTCCTGCAAATGCGAATTCACCCATACTACCTGTTTTTTTTTTTCATGTTTGTGTGTTTTGAATTCTACTTTAATTTTCATTCTACGTAGTTGTTGCATGAAATATTGATTTATTCTTAATGATTAGTTCTTCTGCATACAGAGCAAAAAAACCGTTTTTGTCCTCTCGTTATAAGGACAGCTATACGTTTTTAAGCTAAATATTTTGTAAACAGAATCTTTAGGGGCAACTGGATAAAATATCAAACGCGACAAAAAGTTAGTGAATGTGGTTTAGAGATATAACGCCTGGGAGAGGTGCTATTTTGATCAGTAGAAAAATTGATATTTCTGTAAATATCTTCAAGTAGCTTTACTCTAACAGCATGTTGTCACAAATTTGAAACAACAGTGTCAAAAATAGAACGCTTATAATTTTGGCGTATCACTGCCAGTTAAGTAAATCTTGAGAGTAGCAGCCTTGTCATTTTTCTGCTCTGCTTGGTCTTCTTGAATTACTGATTTATTCAAGAGAGCATAAGTAAGAGAGTCAATAAGTGTTTTGTTATATACCAAGTGTCACAGAACACAACAAAGTTATTTGATTTTTTAATTATTTTACTTTAAAAACTTAGAGAAACTGCCAGTTAAGTAAATCGTGAAAGTAGCAGCCTTGTCGTTTTTCTGCTATTCTTTGTCTGCATGAATTACTTATCTATTCAAGAGAGCATAAAAAAGATATGGAAACTTCTTAATACCACGCGCTCCATGTGAATTCCCGGTTGGGCTATGTTTAGAATCCGCAAACAAACAATTTTCGCCATACCCTACTCCTGTGCGTCAAAAATTGTATCTTCATCCAAACCCGAAAGCAACGAAAGCATGTAATGATTTTTAAGGAAAAACATAAATTTCGCTTGTTTTTAAGTGTTCAACTGCCTCAGTTGTGTTTTATCAGAGAACAGAACATAGCCAATCTTGATCTTTTTGCTTTATCTAGTAGATTTTGTCGAAAAAAAGTGAGAAAAATCGACGATAAGTATGTTGTTTTTGAACGGACACGCACACGTTCACGCCATAAAAGAAGTTAATAACCAAGCGACTTCGAATGCTAAAAATAGCCCAACCAGGAATTCAGATTGTCGTCGGTGGACCACAAAACACACTGCTTTCCCGAGGTTCCAGTCAATAAGTGTTATGTTATATACCAAGTGTTAAAGAACACAACAAAGTTATTTGATGTTTTAATCATTTTACTTTAAAAACTTAGGAAACTGCCAGTTAAGTAAATCGTGAAAATAGCAGCCTTGTCGTTTTTAAGCTCTGCTTGGTCTTCTTGAATTACTGATTTATTCAAGAGAACATAAGTAAGAGAGTCAAGAACTGTGTTTTGTTATATACCAATTGTCATAGAACACAACAAAGTTATTTGATGTTTTCAACATTTTACTTTAAAAACTTAGGAAACTGCCAGTTAGGTAAATCGTGAAAGTAGCAGCCTTGTCGTTTTTCTGCTCTGCTTGGTCTTCTTGAATTACTGATTTATTCAAGAGAGCATAAATAAGAGAGTCAATAAGTGTTTTGTTATATACCAATTGTCAAAGAACACAACAAAGTTATTTGATGTTTTAATTATTTTACTTTAAAAACTTAGAGAAACTCTTACATTTCGATGAAATCACTACAAGATGAAGCGCATTTTCACACCGAACTCTTCTAAAAGTTGTTTATTCTGAGCTGTTTATTCAATCTTGTTTAAAATCTTGGGTAAAATATCAACTGTGGAAGTGCTATTTAATGCCGAATAAAACCTTTTTTCTCGTCGACACGCCATTATTGTCGCATAAACCTTCAATTGTCATATGATCTAATACCCAATCACAATCGAATCTACACAACAGCTTGATTGACAGGATAAAAAATCATGAATAATAAGCCCCGCCCAAAATGGTTCGGAATTTCTGGCGATGACCCTTCCGCCCAATCAGAGTACGATAAAAATGAACTTTGACACTTGGTATAGAACAAAATTGATTATTCTTATTCGAGGTAAGTCAGTTCAACATTGGCTGTACTGTTCGACAAACCAGTGTTTGAAGTTACTCTCATCGTCATCACTTTTCTTCCAAACTAATCAGGTAAGTACGATATGAAATGATCCCAGTGACAAAGTTTGATAGCCATAAAAACATGTGCTGTCTTTAGTACAGTTATTTCTATACTTGAAATGTTTTTGTCTTTTTCGATTGAATGACAAAATAAAAAACGGTGTTTTTAATCCATTGTGAGAACCTTGATATCTATTATCATTTTTGTTTATTTTTTGAACCATCGACGGTAGAAAACTCTTTACTTATACTAATCGGCTCACCCATACTACCTGTTTTTTTACATGTTTGTGTGTTTTGGCTTCTACTTTGATTTTCATTCTACGTAGTTGTTGCATGAATTATTGATTTATTCTTAATGATTACTTCTTCTGCAGACAGAGCAGAAAAACCGTTTTTGACCTCTCGTTATAAGGACAGCTATACGTTTTTAAGCTAAATATTTTGTAAACAGAATCTTTTGGGGCAACTGGATAAAATATCAAACGCGACCAAAAGTTAGTGAAAGCAGCGAAAGCATGAAAAAAATTAAGGAAAAACATAAATTTCGCGTGTTTTTGAGTGTTCAACAGCCTCAGTTGTGTTTTATCAGAGAACAGAACATGGCCAATCTTGATCTTTTTGCTTTATCTGATAGATTTTGTCGAAAAAAAGTGAGAAAAATCGACGATAAGTATGTTTTTTTTGAGCGCACACGCACACGTTCACGCCATAAAAGAAGTTAATAACCAAGCGACTTCGAATGCTAAAAATAGCCCAACCAGGAATTCAGATTGTCGTCGGGGGACAACAAAACTCACTGCTTTCCCGAGGTTCCAGTCAATAAGTGTTTTGTTATAAACCAAGTGTCAAAGAACACAACAAAGTTATTTGAATTTTTAATTATTTTACTTTAAAAACTTAGAGAAACTGCCAGTTAAGTAAATCGTGAAAGTAGCAGCCTTGTCGTTTTTCTGCTCTGCTTGGTCTTCTTGAATTACTGATTTATTCAAGACAGCATAAGTAAGAGAGTCAATAAGTGTTTTGTTATATACCAAGTGTTAAAGAACACAACAAAGTTATTTGATGTTTTCATTATTTTACTTTAAAAACTTAGAGAAACTGCCAGTTAAGTAAATCGTGAAAGTAGCAGCCTTGTCGTTTTTCTGCTCTGCTTGGTCTTCTTGAATTACTGATTTATTCAAGAGAGCATAAGTAAGAGAGTCAATAAGTGTTTTGTTATAAACCAAGTGTCAAAGAACACAACAAAGTTATTTTGGCTTTTTTTTAATTATTTTACTTTAAAAACTTAAAGAAACTGTACGTTAAGTAAATCGTGAAAGTAGCAGCCTTGTCGTTTTTCTGCTCTGCTTGGTCTGCATGAATTACTGATTTATTCAAGAGAGCATAAATAAGAGGGGGAAAACTTCTTAATACCGCGCCCGTCATGTGAATTCCCGTCGATTGGGCTATTTTTAGTATCCGCAAACAAACAATTTTCGCCATACCCTACGGCTTTGGGTCAAAAATTGTATCTTCATCCAAACCCGAAAGCAGCGAAACCATGTAAAGATTTTTAAGGGAAAACATAAATTTCGCGTCTCTTTGAGTGTTCAACAGCCTCAGTTGTGTTTTATCAGAGAACAGAACATAGCCAATCTTGATCTTTTTGCTTTATCTAGTAGATTTTGTCGAAAAAAGTGAGAAAAATCGACGATAAGTATGTTGCTTTTGAGCGCACACGCACACGTTCACGCCATAAAAGAAGTTAATAACCAAGCGACTTCGAATGCTAAAAATAGCCCAACCGGGAATTCAGATTGTCGTCGGGGGACCACAAAACTCACTGCTTTCCCGAGGTTCCAGTCAATAAGTGTTATGTTATATACCAATTGTTAAAGAACACAACAAAGTTATTTGAATTTTTAATTATTTTACTTTAAAAACTTAGAGAAACTGCCAGTTAAGTAAATCGTGAAAGTAGCAGCCTTGTCGTTTTTCTGCTCTGCTTGGTCTTCTTGAATTACTGATTTATTCAAGACAGCATAAGTAAGAGAGTCAATAAGTGTTTTGTTATTTACCAAGTGGCAAAGAACACAACAAGGCTATTTTATTTTTTAATTATTTTACTTTAAAAACTTAGAGAAACTGCCAGTTAAGTAAATCGTGAAAGTAGCAGCCTTGTCGTTTTTCTGCTCTGCTTGGTCTGCATGAATTACTGATTTATTCAAGAGAGCATAAATAAGAGAGTCAATAAGTGTTATGTTATATACCAAGTGTCAAAGAACACAACAAAGTTATTTGATGTTTTAATTATTTTACTTTAAAAACTTAGAGAAACTGCCAGTTAAGTAAATCGTGAAAGTAGCAGCCTTGTCGTTTTTCTGCTATTCTTTGTCTGCATGAATTACTTATCTATTCAAGAGAGCATAAATAAGAGAGGGAAACTTCTTAATACCGCGCGCTCCATGTGAATTCCAAGTTGAGCTATTATTAGCATCCGCAAACAAACAATTTTCGCCATACCCTACTCCTGTGCATCAAAAATTGTATCTTCATCCAAACCCGAAAGCAGCGAAAGCATGTAAAGATTTTTGAGGAAAAACATAAATTTCGCGTCTTTTTGAGTGTTCAACCGCCTCAGTTGTGTTTTATCAGATAACAAAACATAGGCAATCTTGATCTTTTTGCTTTATCTAATAGATTTTGTAGAAAAAAAAGTGAGAAAAACCGACAATAATTGTGAAAGTCAAAGAATTAGGAAGAGCCCTCTAATGTTATGTTTCGTTTGTTTTATTCAAAGTATGAGGTGCTACGTGTCAGTCGTGCTTTGCTTGGCTGCTGTTTTCGCTCTATCAAGCTTCATCCAATCAGCATATGGTGACAATGACAATGACAATCACAAGAGAAAAAGAGTAAGTCAGTCCAATATTGCAGGGAATTGTAGATTTTTAGAAGTGAATAAGATTTTATTTTTATGCTTCAATTGGGAGAGATTTTGTGAATAATTTACTAATGGAGCATTGCATTGGTTAGCATTGCTAAAAATCTATATACAAAACGCAACGTTGACGTGTCCAACAGCGTCATCATTAAGCAAAAGAATAAATAAAATTATACCTATGTCGCTTTTTTTTAAGATGACGGAGCTCACGTGACTACGGATGTACTCAACCATTCATAACTACATATGCGCATCTGTTCTGCGCATATGGCGTGACAGCGCGTGCACGTGACCTATGTTTTTCAAGATACAACTCCGTCACGCTCGTTGCGATAACGATTTCGATCGGCTATATCTCGAAAACAACAACGGTGACCCCCATTTTTTATTTTAATATTTGATAAATAATTAAATAAGCTGTCAGTGCTCCAAATTTGAAGAAAAAAATATGGGGAATCATAACGAAAACACGTATTTTGATGACAAATTCAATCTACATTACGGCAAAAGCGTCAACGAATGGTGCGTGGCGGCTGTAAATTCGAACCAAAAACTACAAGTTATTTGTATTTAGTATAAATACAAAGGTGATTATACAAAATCGCGCGCTCTGATTGGTTTTCTATCTCGGATTATCAGCCGATAATCACCTTTTCGGACAAAATGGCTGTCAGCAGTCGTTTTGTCACAGTAAGCGAAGAGAAAATTTCTTTTTCGAAATAATCACCTTTTTATTTATACTAAAACAATTATTCACCTCAGGCTCAGTGATTATCAATCGATAATCACTTCGCCTTCGGTGAATAATTGCTAAGTATTCATAGCGGAGCTCCCGCGCGAGCGAAGCACCATACGTCCCTGTACCACCATGCACAGGGTTCCTGCGCGCTTTGCTTATTCGCAAATGCACCGAAAAAAATCCCAATAATGTAGTCAAAGATGGATCAAGAAGTATTTTTTCTTATTTTTGCAATACGAAAAATACGTTTAATCAAAGTCATGTTTGTCTTAAAGTGAACCAAAATAATTTTCGACTTTAGCGACTTGCTAAAGAAGATTTAGCGAGAGAAGATTCTTAATCTTACGATGAAGTTTCGTGTCTGAAACTTCAGTGAGAGAAAAAGGGCCTGTAGACCTGAAAAACCTGATTATACTGCAAGAATGATATTTCAGTTCAGTAGAAAACACATTATAGAAGGTAAAGTCATTAATGTTAACTGATAATTCGTTTTAAAATGATCGACAAAAAACGAATCCCAAAATTTAAGTGTGTTGCTCCTCTCCCAGTCATGATCACAGAGACGTTCACACATGCGCTTGCAAATCCTCGCCCCCCCCCCCCCCCCTCCCTCCCCTTATCCGGCTGAAACTTTTTTGTCTTTGTTTTAAGTCCGTTATAGGTCGTTCCTGTTCGGCAGGTAATCCTGGTATTCCGGGTATCCCTGGTAAACCGGGTGCTGCTGGACGTGACGGAAGAGACGGAAGAGATGGCACAAGGGGTGACCAGGGTCCTCGTGGACCTCCAGGGGCAGCTGGTTCTCAAGGATCTAAAGGAGAGAAGGGAGAGCCTGGTGCGGGAGGTCTTTCATCCTATTCGAACTGGAAAGAATGTTCGTGGACCAACATTAACGATGGAAAAGACAACGGGCTGATCAGGGTAGGTATATATTATGATAAACTTATCATTTTTTGTGGATGACCGATGCACGGACCGAGGAGGGGGACTTACACTCATATTTTTAGCCAGACATCATGATTACACGAGTAGCTTACAAAAACACGGCGTAAAACTGCCCTGTTTTCATTGTAAGATAAAGGCAAAAGCCGAGCACAATGTGTAAAGAAGTCCTTCATGTGATTCGGAATCGTTTTCAAGGATATTTCATATCGATTTTCGTATTTAAATGACGAGAGAAGCGTGAAAACATCACAGTACGTTGTTGAAGAAATTCATCAAAACTTCTCTCGTCGATTGACAACTTGCCAAGGAATTTATCTCTTGCTCATTCAAGCTTTTAAACACAAGAGTCAAAAATATGGTGTTTTTGAGGGTTTTCTTTAGATATTTATGGAGGTGTTTTCCAACTTATTTTTTGTATCGAAGCCGAAACATCTCATCGCTATTCAACAAATGACGTCATTGAAATCTAATTTTCGATTGGTTCTTCGTCTCTTCTATTGTTTTTCAACCAATCAGAATGTGTATTCGACAAAGAAATTTGCACTGTATTTCCTTTTTTCTGCACTGAATTTCCTTTTTTCTGCACTTTATTTTCAAAAATCTGCACTGCTTTCAGCCAATTGGAATCGAGAAATTAACCATCAATAATAGACCACTAGTAGTTAAGCCAATTAGAGCGCAGGGTTTTTAATAGACCATCAGTAGGTTTATACTAAGTGCGAATAGATAAATCACTTGGTACAATGTCAATTGCATTTCACATTCAAGATGGCGGCCAATTATCATGTGATCTTGAAGAACAAATTAGTAAGAACCAGACATCAGTAAAAACCATGCATTTGATTAACGGTTTTTCCATCCTAACAGGATTGCCTCTTCTACAAGAATCGCTCTGATTCCATCCTCCATGTTTACTGGAATGGTGCATTAAGGATCTATAGCTGTAACGCCTGCTGTAAGCGCTGGTTCTTCACGTTCAACGGTGCTGAATGCAATGGTCCTCGGGCAATAGACGGTGTCGTGTACATGTGGAAAGGTTCAGGATCACAGGACCCCCACCGTGTCCGCCATATTGAAGGACACTGTGACAAGATCCACAAGGGACATGTTCGTGTGGGCTTCAATGTCGGGAACTGTGCCGGGTATGGAAATGTTGACGCCTATACCGGGTGGAACTCGAACAGCCGTGTGTTCGTAGAGGAGGTACCCAAGCCACAGCCGTGAGATCGTCACTCTTACAACACAGTCTCCGTAGTTCAATTTTCAGTATTAAACAGTCTTGCAGTTTATTTTTCATTTACTATTAGAGTAAATGTGAAGTAAATAAAAACGCCGGTTTTGTAATACTAAGTAATGAACCTCAGCCGCATCGTTAAACAACAACACTTGGGCCATTTGCCATGGTAACACTCAAAACCAATTGTAACATAATGTAGCTTTTACTCTGACGAAGGTTTCATTAGAAACACCGACACAGCCCACACTAGCTTACCGCTAGTTATCACCTTCTAGTAATGTAGTACCCCACGGCTAATCAACCTAGGCAAATTTACCATGGCGAATTCAAATCAAAGGACTAAGTATAACCGCAATTAACATAAAAACTGGGAGTTCAAAATGTTTAGTAATAACGAGATAAAAATAATGGTAAGACTTGATGTGATACTGTAAACTTAAAGGTGTTTATAGAAAATAAAGAAACAAGCATGCTAGTTGATATGATCTGATTCTGTGAAACATTGTGTAACTAATACAAGTGAGAGTAATGTGAACAGCCTGATTCACACGGCGTCGTAGTCGTAGTCATAATCATAACGAGTCGTGTGAACCACATAATCACAATCATAATCATAATCATAATCATAATCATAATCATAATCATAATCATAATCATAATCATAATCATAATCATAATCATAATCATAATCATAATCATAATCATAATCATAATCATAATCATAATCATAATCATAATCATAATCATAATCATAATCATAATCATAATCATAATCATAATCATAATCATAATCATAATCATAATCATAATCATAATCATAATCATAATCATAATCATAATCATAATCATAATCATAATCATAATCATAATCATAATCATAATCATAATCATAATCATAATCATAATCATAATCATAATCATAATCATAATCATAATCATAATCATAATCATAATCATAATCATAATCATAATCATAATCATAATCATAATCATAATCATAATCATAATCATAATCATAATCATAATCATAATCATAATCATAATCATAATCATAATCATAATCATAATCATAATCATAATCATAATCATAATCATAATCATAATCATAATCATAATCATAATCATAATCATAATCATAATCATAATCATAATCATAATCATAATCATAATCATAATCATAATCATAATCATAATCATAATCATAATCATAATCATAATTAATGGCCGTCATAAAGAATTCCCTTTCCTTGTGATTATGACTTCTAAAACCGAGGGAGGTTTTGTTGAAGTCCCGACGCCGAAGGCGGAGGGACTTTAACTAAACCTCCCGAGGCTTGAGGGGACATTTAATCACTAATCACCCGAAATTTCACTCTATTAGTTTGTAATATTATGATTACCGAGGAATAAAACTGCTCTTAGGAAATATGTTAGCTTTGGTACGATGCATAAATTACAAAGTTTTACAAAGCTGTTGATATGCGGCATACGTAAGGGAATTTGCCTTTGTTAAATGCGACAATGGCGAATTGAACCAGCATTCATTCATTCGTGGTGCTTTATTCTAATTCACTTAGACCTTTTTGCTCTATCACTATTTTCGCGCGCTTTAAGAACAATAGGTGCATCAAAGATTGTACGAAATTTGAACATCTTTACAATTTGAACAAAAGATACTCGTATTTCATTGCTGTCATTAACAACGAGTCGGACCATACCAATGCACAACACTTACGTATGTTGAAATTATGACCTGACTTCAACTATTGTTTAACAACAATAAAATACGAACATCTTTTGTTCAAATTCTAAAGATGTTCAAATTCCGTGCAATCTTTGATTCACCTATTGTTCTAAAAGCGCACGAAGTCGAAAATAGATAGAGCAAAAAGGTCTCTTTGGTTTGCCTAGAGCGGTATTAAGTAATGGTTCTAGTAAGAACTAGGCAGGCAAACGGCAATGGAATGCAGAAAGGTGCTAATTGCGTATTGTCTAATCCGTCCATCTCATTGGTTAAAACATGAAAATCTGCCATAATTTCAAAACTAAGCGGATTTTTAAATATTTTATTTGATATCTGATTCCCTTTTCATCTAAGATTTCCTGAGCCTTTACATATCAAAATATCTATGCGGGGAACATATCGAATTATAATCGTTTTTTTGCTATGGTTTTGAGCGCTTATGATTGGACAAGATCTTTTAGTACAAAGGAAACTTTGTTCAAAAACAGAATTTTTGCACATTTTATTTTTTAAAATGTGTTACCTATAGGCTGATATACTTTCAGTCTGAAAACTAAGGCATTCTTATGTGGGGAAGTTGCTATTGCCGCAGAACAATAGAGAGTTGCCTACTTCTTACGCGCATTGTTACTTAATGAAGGGTTTTCAAACCGTCTTGATTACGTCACAAATAGTAAGAAAAATTCTCGGCTAGTCAACGTATGCGCAAAGATTATTCAATGGGTCCCACAAGTGCTGGGGTGTTCAATAGTGTGTAGTCCAGAGTCATTGCGCAAAATTTTCGATTGGGTCAATGCGACCCACCCATGGTCCCGTTGATTATCATATGAGGGACCATGCCTCATGAATAGTGATGAGGGATATTTAGACTAAATATCCTGCATGATTATATTCATGAGGGATATTTAGTCTAAATATCCCTCATGATTATATTCATGAGGGATATTTAGTCTAAATATCCCTCATGATTATATTCATGAGGGATATTTAGTCTAAATATCCCTCATGATTATATTCATGAGGGATATTTAGACTAAATATCCCTCATCACTATTCATGAAGGGGGATGTTAGACCTTAAACATCCCTCTGGAAGCAATGGATCCAGAGGTAATCATTACATTATATGACACATTTTGTCCCGGTAACCTTGGTGACGGGAATAAAAATTCACAAGTCAATCCTTTACCATTCTAGACTATGACCAAAATCACCACAAAAATTCCAACTGAAATCGAAGCAAAAGTTTATAAGGCGCCCTGTGAACTAGTCTCCCAGAGAAATGAAGTGGTCTGGGGATAATGTGGGTGATGTTTAGTATGATAGGTAAGGGAGAGGGAGGGGGAGTTGTCTGGGGATGATGTGGGTGATGTTTAGTATGATAGGTAAGGGAGAGGGAGGGGGAGTGGTCTGGGGATGATGTGGATGATGTTTGGTAAGATAAGTAAGGGAGAGAAAGAGGGAGTGGTCTGGGGATGATGTGGATGATGTTTAGTATGATAGGTAAGGGAGGGGGAGGGGGAGTGCTCTGGGGATGATGTGGATGATGTTTGGTAAGATAAGTAAGGGAGAGAAAGAGGGAGTGGTCTGGGGATGATGTGGGTGATGTTTAGTATGATAGGTAAGGGAGAGGGAGGGGGAGTTGTCTGGGGATGATGTGGGTGATGTTTAGTATGATAGGTAAGGGAGAGGGAGGGGGAGTGGTCTGGGGATGATGTGGATGATGTTTGGTAAGATAAGTAAGGGAGAGAAAGAGGGAGTGGTCTGGGGATGATGTGGATGATGTTTAGTATGATAGGTAAGGGAGAGGGAGGGGGAGTGGTCTGGGGATGATGTGGGTGATGTTTAGTATGATAGGTAAGGGAAATAGAGGGGGAGTTGTCTGGGGATGATGTGGGTGATGTTTAGTATGATAGGTAAGGGAGAGGGAAGGGGAGTGGTCTGGGGATGATGTGGGTGATGTTTGGTATGATAGGTAAAGGAAGAGGGAGAGGGAGTGGTCTGGGGATGATATTGTTGATGCTTAGCATGATAGGTAAGGGAGAGGGAGGGGAGTGGTCTGGGGATGATGTGGATGATGTTTAGTATGATAGGTAAGGGAGAAGGAGGGGGAGTTGTCTGGGGATGATATTGTTGATGTTTAGCATGATAGGTAAGGGAGAGGGAGGGGAGTGGTCTGGGGATGATGTGGATGATGTTTAGTATGATAGGTAAGGGAGAGAAAGAGGGAGTGGTCTGGGGATGATGTGGGTGATGTTTAGTATGATAGGTAAGGGAGAGGGAGGGGGAGTTGTCTGGGGATGATGTGGATGATGTTTAGTATGATAGGTAAGGGAGAGGGAGGGGGAGTGGTCTGGGGATGATGTGGATGATGTTTGGTAAGATAAGTAAGGGAAAGAAAGAGGGAGTAGTCTGGGGATGATGTGGATGATGTTTAGTATGATAGGTAAGGGAGAGGGAGGGGGAGTGGTCTGGGGATGATGTGGGTGATGTTTAGTATGATAGGCAAGGGAAATAGAGGGGGAGTTGTCTGGGGATGATGTGGGTGATGTTTAGTATGATAGGTAAGGGAGAGGGAAGGGGAGTGGTCTGGGGATGATGTGGGTGATGTTTGGTATGATAGGTAAAGGAAGAGGGAGAGGGAGTGGTCTGGGGATGATATTGTTGATGCTTAGCATGATAGGTAAGGGAGAGGGAAGGGGAGTGGTCTGGGGATGATGTGGGTGATGTTTGGTATGATAGGTAAAGGAAGAGGGAGAGGGAGTGGTCTGGGGATGATATTGTTGATGTTTAGCATGATAGGTAAGGGAGAGGGAGGGGAGTGGTCTGGGGATGATGTGGATGATGTTTAGTATGATAGGTAAGGGAGAGGGAGGGGGAGGGGTCTGGGTTGGATGTGGGTGATGTTTAGTATGATAGGTAAGGGAGAGGGAGGGGGAGTGGTCTGGGGATGATATTGTTGATGCTTAGCATGATAGGTAAGGGAGAGGGAAGGGGAGTGGTCTGGGGATGATGTGGGTGATGTTTGGTATGATAGGTAAAGGAAGAGGGAGAGGGAGTGGTCTGGGGATGATATTGTTGATGTTTAGCATGATAGGTAAGGGAGAGGGAGGGGAGTGGTCTGGGGATGATGTGGATGATGTTTAGTATGATAGGTAAGGGAGAGGGAGGGGGAGGGGTCTGGGGTGGATGTGGGTGATGTTTAGTATGATAGGTAAGGGAGAGGGAGGGGGAGTTGTCTGGGGATGATGTGGATGATGTTTAGTATGATAGGTAAGGGAGAGGGAGGGGGAGTGGTCTGGGGATGATATGGGTGATGTTTAGTATGATAGGTAAGGGAGAGGGAGGGGAGTTGTCTGGGGATGATGTGGATGATGTTTAGTATGATAGGTAAGGGAGAGGGAGGGGGAGTGGTCTGGGGATGATGTGGGTGATGTTTAGTATGATAGGTAAGGGAGAGGGAGGGGGAGTTGTCTGGGGATGATGTGGGTGATGTTTAGTATGATAGGTAAGGGAGAGGGAGGGGGAGTTGTCTGGGGATGATGTGGATGATGTTTAGTATGATAGGTAAGGGAGAGGGAGGGGGAGTGGTCTGGGGATGATGTGGGTGTTGTTTAGTATGATAGGTAAGGGAGAGGGAGGGGAGTGGTCTGGGGATGATGTGGATGATGTTTAGTATGATAGGTAAGGGAGAGGGAGGGGGAGTAGTCTGGGGATGATGTGGGTGATGTTTAGTATGATAGGTAAGGGAGAGGGAGGGGGAGTTGTCTGGGGATGATGTGGGTGATGTTTAGTATGATAGGTAAGGGAGAGGGAGGGGGAGTTGTCTGGGGATGATGTGGGTGATGTTTTGTATGATAGGTAAGGGAGAGGGAGGGGGAGTGGTCTGGGGATGATGTGAGTGATGTTTAGTATGATAAGTAAGGGATAGGGAGGGGGAGTTGTCTGGGGATGATGTGGGTGATGTTTAGTATGATAGGTAAGGGAGAGGGAGAGGGAGTTGTCTGGGGATGATGTGGGTGATGTTTAGTATGATAGGTAAGGGAGAGGGAGGGGGAGTGGTCTGGGGATGATATGGGTAATGTTTGGTATGATAGGTAAGGGAGAGGGAGAGGGAGTTGTCTGGGGATGATGTGGGTGATGTTTAGTATGATAGGTAAGGGAGAGGGAGGGGGAGTGGTCTGGGGATGATGTGGGTGATGTTTTGTATGATAGGTAAGGGAGAGGGAGGGGGAGTGGTCTGGGGATGATGTGAGTGATGTTTAGTATGATAAGTAAGGGATAGGGAGGGGGAGTTGTCTGGGGATGATGTGGGTGATGTTTAGTATGATAGGTAAGGGAGAGGGAGTTGTCTGGGGATGATGTGGGTGATGTTTAGTATGATAGGTAAGGGAGAGGGAGGGGGAGTGGTCTGGGGATGATATGGATAATGTTTGGTATGATAGGTAAGGGAGAGGGAGAGGGAGTTGTCTGGGGATGATGTGGGTGATGTTTAGTATGATAGGTAAGGGAGAGGGAGGGGGAGTGGTCTGGGGATGATGTGGGTAATGTTTGGTATGATAGGTAAGGGAGAGGGAGAGGGAGTTGTCTGGGGATGATGTGGTTGATGTTTATTATGATAGGTAAGGGAGAGGAAGGGGGAGTGGTCTGGGGATGATGTGGTTGATGTTTGGTATGATAGGTAAGGGAGAGGGAGGGGGAGTGGTCTGGGGATGATGTGGTTGATGTTTAGTATGATAGGTAAGGGAGAGGGAGGGGGAGTGGTCTGGGGATGATGTGGGTGATGTTTAGTATGATAGGTAAGGGAGAGGGAGGGGAGTGGTCTGGGGATGATGTGGATGATGTTTAGTATGATAGGTAAGGGAGAGGGAGGGGGAGTGGTCTGGGGATGATGTGGGTGATGTTTAGTATGATAGGTAAGGGAGAGGGAGGGGGAGTGTTCTGGGGATGATGTGGGTGATGTTTAGTATGATAGGTAAGGGAGAGGGAGGGGGAGTGTTCTGGGGATGATGTGGGTGATGTTTAGTATGATAGGTAAGGGAGATAGAGGGGGAGTTTATTTTTGCGTTATTTTTTTTCGCGACAGCTGAAATTAAGATGTCGCGAGAATTTCATGTGATAAGGTATTATGCAAACAAGAGAGTTATTCATCGTAGTTTACTTAGTACTAACGATGTTGACTTCACTTGCTGTTTTCGTTGGTTTCAGACTGTCAGCTTCACTTGCTTCTCGTCCCACAGAGCCGCCACGCAGGCTATTCTCTCCTTTAACGATAAAGAAAAGAAACCTCTTCACAGATCTGCTCGAAGCCGTCCAAAACTCTTAACCTTAAATTAACTCACAACCGGTTTTAAACTCGTTAAAAGCAGTTTGAATTTCCACGCATGTCACTATATAAAATAGCCACTGACTTTTAACAGTATTAACGAGCACGCTGATTTTATCCATTGGCACAGTCTGAGTCTGCGTTTCCACTTCACCGGAAGTGATGCACTGATGACGTTGCATTTTTGCTCATGCTCGACAGAATAACGAGCAGGTCCGTCCAGAGAGTTCCTTTCCTACTTATTAGAGGAAAAAAATAAGAAGACCTCTGCCAAGCAGAGTAAATGAACCAGAAATTTAAAATAATAAATTACGTAAATCCTTTGAAAGCGTGCTGAAATACCCCTAGGCACAAAAAAAAATCCAAATTTGAATAAAATAATAATGAATTAAATTAAAATGTCCCTTGTGTTCAAGGAATCAATGAAATGTGATGAGTTTTTCGGCGCTGTTGTGTGGTCAAAGTATACGGATTAAATAATGGACATCGATAATGGTACCCTGCGAACAGTCTCCTTTGAAGGAAAGAAACTTGTACAAGCGCTTACTACTACTATGATAATGTGTAATCGTAAAATAAAACATCAACATTAAATCAAGCCATGTTCTATCTATTATTTTTCAATCTTTGTTTGTAACTTTTATTTACATAAAGCGATTTTCGGTTCAACGGTATTCGTGTTTGGAAAATTTGCGACTTCTAATGTCGTGTCCAACAAACGAGTCTTTGCCATTAATGAAACTTTCTATATATTTTCCTTACTTTCTAGTATGCATTCAGAAGAAGACAAGGGAAGCAACTAAGCGAGTATCCGATTTGAAAACCCTTGTTTATTTGGTTCATGGAAGTCCTTTATTAATAAAAACGCCACTGAATGTTGGCCCAATAAATGAACTTTGGTTCAGGAAGCTGCAACATTGAAAGCCTACTCTGAATACATATACTAGACATAAAACTGACTGTGATGAATGACGATGGACATGGTAACAACCTGGTCCTCGTCTCTGATTGGTCAAGAGTTGTATTTATGAATTATTATCAAAAATGGTTATGAACCGGACTGATAAACTGTACTAGGTTGGATCTAGATAAGTAAATCGTAACTGACTTTTTTCGGAAAATTGTTTCAAAAGTTATTAGTCAAAACAAGTATTAAAAACACTCGATGATGTTATAATTGGACTAAAATATAAAATCAATATCGAACCGTCGAGAGACGCTAGACAGGATGGCGCCTCATTCTAAGTGGCAGTTGTGTCATGGTTATGTTTACGTTCACTCTCGAAAATGAAAATAAAGAATTACAAATGAAAGAAAAGAGATAGGGGAGGGGGGAGAAAGAAAGAAAGAAGAAGAGGAAAAAAGAGAAAGAAAGAACGAAGGAAGGAAGGAAGGACAAACAGACAGACAGACAGACAGACGGAAAGACAAATATATATAGCAAGTTCGCTGAGAAGCTCTCACAGACAGTTAAAACTAAATTGCAAAGTTAACTCTAAACCTCGCAATGCCGGTTATTACAGTCGCTTGCACATAGTCTAACAGGTGTCGATATTGATCCGGCGAACAACAACCCGACAGGAAGCGGCTCCTCTGGCTCCAATTCAAGTGTTGTGACAGCACGAGCATAACAACACTCAACGTTTCATCGTTCTAGTGTATTCATTGTATTCATTTAAAAATAACATGTCGATTATGACATTCGCCTGCACAGGTGTTAATATCGATTGGGCGAAAGACAACCCGACAGGAAGCTCCTCTGGCTCCAATTCAAGTGTTGTGACAATAAAAACAGAACGAAATATAAAGACCTTTTTGCTTTAACACTATTTTCGACTTTGTGCACTCAAAAAACAATAAGTGATATCAAAGATTGTACGAAATTTGAGCATCTTTAGAATTTGAACAAAAGATGCTTGTATAGTTTATCAGTTTATAGTTAAAATATTAAATTCTTGAGAAGTTATGAGAATTTTAGCTAATTTTAAAAACGTGAAAAACACCACAACGAGGCTAGCAAGGAAACAGATCACTGAACACATACAAATCTCTGTAATTTTGATTCCAAATAGCTTCACTTGAATATATAGCAATTTATAGCAATGAAACTTTCCAAAAATACATATTTCTGCTTGCATATTCTGATGGTGGTACTTATTTTTTAAGATTAGGTTTTTATTTCTAAAAGTCATTGGCGGTCATATTGGCATTCAGTCTGTGGTTGAGCTGTTTTCTATCTCTTCAAGTTTAACTCTGGTGACAAATAAAGAACCAAGCCTGACAAAGATATAGAAGGATATCGTTCTCCATTTTTTTTTTTTTTCAACACCTACTGCATACCCTTTGTTAACATGTATTTTATATTTGTAGTAGAATTTTCAACATAATAAAGATTTAATATTGATTACACACTTGATTAATTCCTCAAAAGTCTTTGCTTCTTGATCGAGATTTGATAGATGCCTGATTTGAAATTTGCAAGTTCTTTTTCATTTTTGTAAGATTCAAAACAAACAGGAGATCAAATGTCAAAAAAATTAGTTGAATCTTCTAACATTGATAGAAACATTTTCCAAAACAGACAATTATAAATAGATATTCGAAAACTACATTTATTTAGCTTTCAGAAAATGTATATTTTTATGGCAAAATATTGGAAAGCCCGTGCGAAATTTGAGGCAGCGCGTACAGGGGTCCTAAAGATATTCTGATACCTTAACATGCGCAAGGTACAAATAAGTTTGCAATACAATACAATACAATACAATAAACTTTATTTAAAGAGGGTGACGTACTAACCCATCGAGTTATCTAACTTACGGCCCTCACTACATAACAGAATACAAATTTTACAAACTTATTCGTTAAAAATTTATATATATTAATAACTTTAATCCTTTACATACCAAAATGATACAATGGATACAAACATTGAATAAGATTATCAAGCTATATAATCTATATAATAAAACTATATATAATGAGAAAAAATATATAAAACATTTGTGTAGATATTTATAATACAAGGCAATACATGATGCTAAATAACAAAAGAAAATACATGCTAACATTAATGTTTAAGACATGATACCAGCTATTTATCTAGTAATGCAGCTACAACGAAGAGAGAAGCGACAAGCATAACAAATTACATCCTCTAAGTGATTAACATTGCTAGAAAACTGAAAAAATAAGTTACGAAGTTTATGCTTAAACCTAGTTTTAAAATCTTGATGAATAAGAGAAAGTAGAAGTTAAATGACTGATCGGTTGTTTAAAATTAGAGTCAAGGCAGTTGAAGACAGTAGCAGCACAGTAAGCAAACGTATGTTTGCCAGAAATAGATTGTGGGAATTGTACCTTAAGGTCAAAATCGCAAGCTCTAGTGCGCGGACCAGCTGAGCGAGTAGCCGAGACAGGAAATTGAACATTGACTTCAGACAGAGAGGAGCATCAGGATTATTGAGGATACTAAATAATAGCACAAGCTTTCTAAGTTTGATTATGTCAAAAATTGGTAACCATTTGAGCTTGGCAAATAAGCTGACAGATGGTTGTGAAAAGTCGACGTCAAGGATCATTAGTGGTGCGCGTTTTCAGTTGTAGCCGAAGGAGACGACTTATAGAAGAATGGGAACAATTTCCCCAGGCGCTTGAACAATAGATAAAATGATCATGAATACAGGAGTTATAGAATCGTAATGTGCAGTCATGGGATAAGAACGGCTTGATCCTTCGTAATAGTGCCAGCCTGGTTTTTACAATTCACCTTTTCGGCGCTAGGCTTTCACGTGGTGGATCATGTTACGGTCACCAAAAAGTTCGGACATTGTTGTTGAATTGCCACACCATCGTACTAACTTTTATACAATTTATCTACTTAATTTGTTAATTCTGTTCTCAAAATCTTAGTGAAACTATCTAAATAATTTATTTCTAAAGAAGTTTTGATAAAAATTTGAGAACAGAAGAAACAAATCAAGTCAATAAATTGTATAAAAGTTAGTACGATCGTGTGGCAATTCAACAACAATGTCCGAACTTTTTGGTGACCATAACACGATCCATCACGTGAAGACCACGTGAAAGCCTAGCGCCGAAAAGGTGAATTGAACAGTAGTCAATGTGTTTCTCCCATGTGAGGTGACAATCAAGAGTAATACCAAGTAGTTTGGCATCTTTAATGATTAAGGATATACCGATGATATTAAATAATAAAATACATAAGGAAATATATGAATACATAAATAGAAAGGATTGATATATGTTTAAAAAATTGAAATGAGTAAGATACCAAAAGATGATTATGAAAAAGTCCTATATTTCTATCCTTTAATACATAATTATATTTAAAACCAAAGCCTAGAACTTATTCTAATATTCATTACAGGTAATGTATTTCAAAACTTTAAAATAGCTGAATTATTAGAAGTCCAACTCTTATAGAATCGATTCTAGATATCAGGGAAACCTTTGTTGCTTATCGAATAACATATCGTGTTTTTCTGGTGGACAACCACTTCAAATAACCGTGAAAATGCGGGAAACGATTGTCAGATTGTCAGCTGTGATCGGCGAATTTGTTTCGAATGGTAAGGATAAATGAGTTTGCTTGATAGGAGACGACCAGAGCAAATGTCCTGCTTGCATTTATTCTTAAGCATATTACATTATTATCTCAAAGCTCTTACAATAAACCAGAAACAAATAAATAATACATAAATAATAAGTATAGTTAAGAAATGGCGCATTATAACAAAAATGGTATCGAATAAATGAAAAAACTTGGAATCAAATTTCAAAAAATACATTGAATCTAATTCCAACCTTGATAGGAACGCATGAGCTGGTTTGACTTATTTATTTATTTATTAAACTTCTGTAATGTTATCCAAAAATCATCACTAACCAATATCGGAGGGACGTAAAAGAACCACTGAGGACGTAAAGAAACCCTGGCAGTGACCACCCTCAGTGTCTACACCTCATACTAACCACCTCTCGTGATATTAGGCTGGTCTTAGCATGGGACTTCTTGTCCCGTTGATCACTCCTTCAACTGGTTTCAAATCAAAGTTGTAAAGCAGATAAAAATAAAATAAAAAATATTTTTTATTAATATGGTACAATATCGCACTCATTCAGGAACAAAATTTAAAGAGCTTTCGGTTTACACATATGGTGACGTTGATATTCTTGTTTGAGGTAAGACTGTTCAACATTGTTTGTACTGTTTGCCCCATCAGTCCGCTTTGAAGTTACTCTCATCATCACTTTTCTTCCAAACTTAAAACAATAATCTTTGAGTGACTTAAAAATACGGATAGGGCTGCGTGGCAGTGACGTCAAACTCAGCCGACAAATAAACCGAATTTCTCATCTCCTTGAGTCCGATTTCTGCCGTTTGGTTTTTAATGACAACTTTTTTTGAAAAGCAATGCTTTGTAATAAAAGATAAATAAAATGTGTTTCTCTGTTTTCGTTTCAGTACAATATTACGCTTGTCTGAGTCATTAAGTATTAAACGGGCTGTTTTTAGAATAGCCACGCAGCCATATTGAAATAATCTCAATGACAAGGGATGATAGCCGGCTTAAAATCATAAAGACTGTCACACTATTTGTATACTATATTTATTTCTGTACAATAATATTTAAGAGGATGCTGCTTTATGCCATCTCATTAGCTTCAACGAGAAAATGAATGTCTACAAATAATCAAACACCCCAGTATGAAAGAAAATGCTACCAATGAGCAAAACTATGCAGTATTTCAGCACTAACATTAATCATTGAAGAGTTATTAGAATTTTAAACTTGGAGAAAAAACTGAAAACAAGGCCATAAAGGCCAGGAGTGCTTTTTCCATACGAATCTTTTAAAATTCAAACCTCAATAACTCTGCAGGCTTTGGTGATCTTTTCAAATTTGGTCAGATTACTAATTCTAGTATTCCATTTTGCACTAACGTAACGATTTTCTTAAAACATTTGTCTAAAATACAAAAGCGAGAATGTGCCTTTTTGAGAGTCTTGAATCAGTGATTTTTTTTTTTTTTTTTTTTTTTTTTTTCGAGTGATTTTAAAAAAAACGGGTTTGACATAAAAATAAAGTATAAGTATTTATAGAAAGAGTAAAAAACATGTCCATAAATGGTATTATTCTCATTAGTGTCGTCCAATATAGAGATTCTATGTTGTGACGCATTTCCGTTTCCGTTGTTGGTTTAATTTTCATTAATGTCGGATCGTTCAATATCGTATTCATTCATGCGAAACAAGATCCCGGTTCACACATATATAGTCGATCTTCTTATTCGAGGTAAGTCAGTTTGGACTGTTCGCCCGTTGTTACTGGAACATCAGTCTTTGAAGTTACTCTCATCATCACTTTTCTTCCAAACTAATCAGGTAAGTACAAAATGATCCAAGTGATAAGGGATGATAGCCGGCTTAAAGTCATAAAGGCTGTCACAATATTTTTTATGTTTTTCTTTTTCTTTTTTTTCTTTTTTTTTAAAAAAAAAATTCTGAGAAATCTCAATATTTTTTATGAGGATCTTAAGCTCGAGATTTCTTCTCAAGACTAATGTAATGTTATGCATTCATCCCAGAAGTTTAGAATGTGTTTTTCAACAATGTAAGTTAATCATTTACTCTTTTAAGGAGTTTCCCTCCTGTTTTCAAAGAACCCTTACGGAACTTTTTCGAGCGGCCGTTCTATTAACTTTGCTTGGTTTGATTCCTATGAAATTCACACAATGTATTCTACTTAATTATATCGAAGTTTGTTTAAATGTTAAATTAAAAAAAAAAATACCATAAATATAGCGACGATAAACACGAATCGTTGAATTCACCGAAACCTAAATTTTGAACAATTACGACGGTACGTAAAAAACATATTCTTTTAAACTTCGGTATATGGCAAAAAAAATCTCTACAACTAGAACATTTTATCTTGCCGATTTTGAGAAAATCGTAAAAACAATTTGAACCCGGAATTTTGCGTGTGCATATGTGTATCCATAAGTTGTAATAATAATATAATAATAATAGTTTATTAAAAACCAATATTGCAGTTAAAACTGAATTACATTGGTATGACAATAAAATTGATAATGTAATATAATATTATTTATTTATTTATTACAAATTACGGATTGATGCTGGAATAAATGAATTTCTAAAACGATCAGTTTTGTATCTAGGTTCTCGGAAAGGACGTTTGTTTCTTAAAAAATATTTACAGTTAACATTGAACGCTGGGAGTAGGCAATAAAGTTTATGGTTCGGATCATTAGCAATGTTCTTAAAGATTTTTTCACACGATGCCTGTCGGCGACTGTGTAGAGACTGTAAACAGGTGGTAGACAGTTTTTCGCTGTAAGATAGATCAGGATCACAGATAATAGTGAGGGCGCGTTTCTGTATCCGCTCAATGTCAATTGTTAGTTTGGTTTATAAATTCTTAACAACCTTACTTCTTAACCACGACAAAATGTTCCATGTTCCTTTGACTTATAACTTGAAACTTTGAAATTTTTTTAATTTCCGCCTTTGAGAATGATTTTTTTATTTGTAGGAAACCACAGTTTTTATACTGAGTGCCTGATATTTTTTAGCTAGTTTTAGCAGTATTCCTTTATATTTCAAAAACCGCGAGAAATTTTCGTGATCGTTTTTATATCTATGCTATAAAAATTGGTTGGTATGTACTTCATACAGACATTGCCTATGTAACAATCTAGACTTTCTACTAAAAATTAGAATGCAAAAAGTCTGACATGAATGACAACCCCGTGTAAGCGATGTCCGTAACATCACGTGATGACATGAATGACTACCCCATGTAAGTGATGTCCGTAACATCGCGTGATGAATATTCGTGATGATTGATTATCAACGACGAGAGGAATTCGGTAGAGACTCGGATTAAACCGAAGTCTTCTAATTGGTTATCAAAGGTTTCGTCATTCTCCCAAAAGTTTATGATTTTCTATCGATCTCTCGGGATTCTACGTTATCCCTGATTTGTCCACGTACGTTAAAAACAGTGGCTATTATTGTTGACGCGCACACATACTGTGCATCTACATCGATGGATTTTAAAATTCATTACTCGAAAGGCTCACGAAAAATAGCGTTTATCTTCAATAAAATATTCAGAATTTACCATTTATTTATAACTAGATGTGTAATTAAAGTTTTAAAAATTATTTCTTTTATCACTAAATACTTTGATCAGGAAAGTCTCACTTTTGATAGAGAGTTTTTTAAAACAGAACTAAAAAAGATCATTTTACGTAGCAAATGTTTCAGAATTTCTTTTTTTCTATGAAGCAAAAAGTCAATAGTAACTTTTTTTCAAACCCAATAACCTTCCTAGAACTTTAAAATTCAAAAATGTCGAGTATTTCTCATTGTTTTTGGGTCGCATGGCGATGAAGCGGCAGGCTTTCTGAAACTAATATCATTTTTAATTTGTTTGTTCGTTTGTTTTATTCAAAGTATGAGGTGCTACGTGTCTGTCGTGCTTTGCTTGGCTGCTGGTGTCGCTCTATCAGGCTTCATCCAATCAGCATATGGTGACAAGAACATGCCTGCAAAACGAGCTCGAGTAAGTCAGCCGAAAAGTGTTACATACACTTTTAGAAGTAAATAAGATTCGTTGTTTAAAGAATCCTCGTCAACTACAATGCACTGCGCGGCTATATCATTGTTTACATACGAAATTTAACTTAGATGCGTTGCCAACATTTATAAAATCTCACGAAAAGCATAAAATCACAAATTATCATTATATCTTGATGGTTTTAAAACTTCTAACTTGAATAAAAAGACCGATGGAACTGGATTCCTAACCTCACCTAAAATGGCAGATTGTATTCTTTGTTTTCGGAGCGCAGTGCATTGTAGTTTACAAGGATTCTTTAAACTTCAATAAGCCTCGAGAATACCATAAATAAGTAATTTTTTTCAAAACTAAACACACCAGGATGTATTTCATACTAAGGGCTATCAATAAACAAAATATGAGCGAAATCGATTTTTTTACTTGTGCCAATGTTTGGTCGATTTTTACAGAAAGTCGCTCTTAAGAATGGTTTCCAATATAATAATATAAACACCAGGAGCGTAGCGAGGACCCACGTTCTGGGGGGCACCTACGCCAAATAACGCCGAAGAAAACAAAAACAAAACAACGATATTTGGACGAAATAGGGAATGAAACTTTCTGTACAAAAAGGGGGGGGGGGGGGGCACCCAGTACGAAAAGCGCCTCAAAATAGTCAAAAAATAGGGAAACAAACAAACAATCACCTAATTTTCAACACTTTTGGGGTCACATACCCCCCCCCCCCCCCCCGTGTCCCACTCGCTACGCCACTGATAAACACGTAATAGAAGAAAACGCCATCCAATATGACGACCATGACGTCACATGGTCAAAAAGCTCGTTTAAAAGATGAAATATACAAAAATTCTAAATGAGCCATTTGTCAACTCTCCCTAAATACTATTTCCAAAATTGAAGTGTTTTGCTCCTATCCCAGTCTCGTGATTACTGAGACGTTCACGCATGAGCGTGCAAATTACAACCCCCCTGCCCCCTGCCCCCTCCCCCCCTTATTGGGCTGAACTTTTTTTTCTTTCTTTCAAGTCCGTTGTAGGTCGTTCCTGTTTGGCGGGTAATCCTGGTATGCCGGGTATCCCTGGTACACCGGGTGCTGCTGGACGTGACGGAAGAGACGGAAGAGATGGCAGGGGTGACCAGGGTCCTCGTGGACCTCCAGGGGCAGCTGGTTCCCAAGGACCTAAAGGAGAGAAGGGAGAGCCTGGTGCGAGAGGTCTTTCATCCTATTCGAACTGGAAAGAATGTTCGTGGGCCAACATCGACGATGAAAAAGACAACGGGCTGATCAGGGTAGGTATATATTATGATAAACTTATCATTTTTTGTGGATGACCGATGCACGGAACGAGGAGGGGGACTTACACACACATTTTTAGCAAGAAATCATGATTTTCTGGTACGTGCACGTGTTGCCTAATGATTTCAAATGTGTTTAAGTGTAGGAAATCATATGGTTTCGAGTGCAGTTTGGAATAAATATGAACGAGTTTTTAAAGAGTTAAAAATCGTATGAGCCCGTAGGGCGAATGCAACTTCAGTTGAACTTTAAATAAACCAACGACTCAAATTTATTCCAAATTGCACGAGAAAACCATATGATTTCCTTTTAATAATACACGCGTCTGAAGCTTACGAAAAGAAGATTTATTCAAACCACGAGTAGCTTACAAAAATACGGCGTAAAACTGCCCTGTTTTCATTGTAAGATAAAGGCAAAAGCCGGTCACAATGTGCAAAGAAGTGCTTCATGTGATTCCGAATCGTTTTCAAGGATATTTCATGTCGATTTTCGTATTTAGATGACGAGAGAAGCGTGAAAACATCACAGTACGTTGTTGAAGAACTTCATCAAAACTTCTCTCGCCGATTGACAACTTGCCAAGGAATTTATCTCTTGCTCATTCAAGCTTTTCAACACAAGAGTCAAAAATATGGTGCTTTTGGGGGTTTTCCTTAGATGTTTATAGAGGTTTTTTCAAACTTATTGTAACCGTAGTTTTCGTATCGAAGCCGAAACATCTCACCGCCATTCAACAAATGACGTCATTGAAATCTAATTTTCGATTGGTTCTTCGTTTCTTCTATTGTTTTTCAACCAATCAGAATGTGTATTCGACAAAGAAATTTGCACTGTATTTCCTTTTTTCTGCACTGAATTTCCTTTTTTTCTGCACTGCTTTCAGCCAATTAGAATCGAGAAATTAACCATCACCAATAGACCACTAGTACTTCAGCCAATCAGAGCGCAGGATTTTTAATAGACCATCAGTAGGTTTATAATAAATGCAAATAGATAAATCACTTGGTACAATGTCAATTGCATTTCACATTCAAGTTGGCGGCCTACTATTTAGCTGAAATTAAGTCGATTCGAGTACCCGATGTATTGTATTTTGATTATTAGAATACATTTGTTTTGAAATTTATCATATTTGACTCATGACTCATGACTCATGACTCATGACTCATTGACTCATTCAAACTTCTTTCTCGACAGGATTGCCTCTTCTACAAGAATCGCACTGATTCCATCCTCCATGTTTACTGGAATGGTGCATTAAGGGTCCATAACTGTAACACTTGCTGTAAGCGCTGGTTCTTCACGTTCAACGGTACTGAATGCAATGGTCCTCGGGCAATAGACGGTGTCGTGTATTTGTGGAAAGGTGCAGGAACACTGGACCCCCACCGTGTCCGCCATATTGAAGGTCACTGTGACAAGATCCCAAAGGGACATGTTCGTGTGGGCTTCAATGTCGGGAACTGTGCCAGGTATGGAAATGCTGACGCCTATACCGGGTGGAACTCGAACAGCCGTGTGTTCATAGAGGAGGTACCCAGACCACAGCCGTGAGATCGTCACTCTTACAACACAGTCTCCGTAGTTCAATTTTCAGTATTAAACAGTCTTGCAGTGTATTTTTCATTAATGATTAGAGCAAATGTGAAGTAAATAAAAACGCCGGTGTTGTAATACTAAGTAATGACCTCAGCCGCATCGTTAAACAACAACACTTGGGCCATTTGCCATGGTAAAACTCAAACCAAAACTCAAAAACACTTTTTGTAGTATAACCAAGATTTCCTATATCACAATAGATACGCCAAAGAGAAAAAAGAACATTAACTCATCTAAAGAGCTGGGATTTCAAGTCCCAAGGTAAAACGACCAATCAGATTGATTTGTCTAGATAATCCTGGAAACTGCGATGAATGCAAAAGTAGAGCTAAACACTTTCCGTTAGATCAACATTTTACAACGGAAAGTTGTACTGTGTATACTCCGTGTTACTACGCTTCTCAGCTGAGCTTGGAACGACCGAAGTTTTGTCGTTGAAAAGTACATGCTGTCAGGGACAACATCAAAAGTATTCAATAGGAATCAAGCATGAAACTGACGTCACCGCGGCCGCAATTTAGCATGGAATTTTTCTCACACTTTCTCACACTATACAGTTCAATACTTTTGACGTTCCCCCTGACAACATGTACTTTTCTACGACAAAACTTCGTGACAACACTTCGGTCGTTCCAAGCTCAACTGAGAAACGTAGTAAGGTAGTAACGTAGAACCCCACGGCTAATCAACCTAGGCAAATTTACCATGGTGAATTCAAATCAAAGGACTAAGTATAACCGCAATTAACATAAGTAGTGGGAGTTCAAAATGTTTAGTAATAACGAGACAAAAATAATGTTAAGACTTGATGTGATATTGTAAACTTAAAGGTGTTTATAGAAAATAAAGAAACAAACATGCTGGTTGATATGATCTGATTCTGTGGAACATTGTGTAACCATGTGTAACTAAGTGAGAGTAATGTGGAAAGCCTGATTCACACGGCGTCGTAGTCGTAGTCATAATCATAACGAGTCGTGTGAACCACAAAATCATAATCATAATTAACGAATTCAATTTCCTTGTGATTATGACTATGCTCGGTTCACACTTATAAAATAACGTCATAATCATAATCATAATCATAATTAACGGCCGTCATGATTATTACGACTATCATAATAGACCTTTTTGCTCTAACACTATTTTCTACTTCGTGCGCTTATAAAACAATAGGTGCATCAAAGATTGTACGGAATTTGAACATCTTTAGAATTTGAACAAAAAAAGCTTGTATTTTATTGTTGTGATTAACAACGAGTCGGGCCATACCAATGCACAACACTTACGTATGTTGAAATTATTCAAATTGTTCAAATTGTAAAGATGTTCAAATTTCGTACAATCTTTGATCTCACCTATTGTTCTGAAAGCGCACGAAGTCGAAAATAGCGATAGATCAAAAAGGTCTAATGATTTTGTATTTCACACGTCTCGTTATGATAATGAATTTGACTACGACTAAAGCCCCGTTTGCTTGACTATGACCACAAAAATCACCACAAAAATTCCAACTGAAATCGTAGCAAAAGATTATAAGGCGCCCTGTGAACCAGCCTTAACTAGTGAAATTGACATGATATGATAGGGTATGATAGGTAAGGCAGAGGGAGGGGGAGTGGTCTGGGGATGATGTGGGTGATGTTTAGTATGATAGGTAAGGGAAAGGGAGGGGGAATGGTCTGGGGATGATGTGGGTGATGTTTGGTTTGATAGGTAAGGGAAAGGGAGGGGGAGTGGTCTGGGGATGATGTGGGTGATGTTTAGTATGATAGGTAAGGCAGAGAGAGGGGGAGTGGTCTGGGGATGATGTGGGTGATGTTTGGTATGATAGGTAAGGGAAAGGGAGGGGGAATAGTCTGGGGATGATGTGGGTGATGTTTGGTTTGATAGGTAAGGGAAAGGGAGGGGGAGTGGTCTGGGGATGATGTGGGTGATGTTTAGTATGATAGGTAAGGCAGAGGGAGGGGGAGTGGTCTGGGGATGATGTGGGTGATGTTTAGTATGATAGGTAAGGCAGAGGGAGGGGGAGTGGTCTGGGGATGATGTGGGTGATGTTTGGTTTGATAGGTAAGTGAAAGGGAGGGGGAGTGGTCTGGGGATGATGTGGGTGATGTTTAGTATGATAGGTAAGGCAGAGGGAGGGGGAGTGGTCTGGGGATGATGTGGGTGATGTTTAGTATGATAGGTAAAGGAGAGGGAGGGGGAGTGGTCTGGGGATGATGTGGGTGATGTTTGGTATGATAGGTAAGGGAGAGGGAGGGGGAGTGGTCTGGGGATGATGTGGGTGATGTTTGGTATGATAGGTAAGAGAGAGGGAGGGGGAGTGGTCTGGGGAGAATGTGGGTTATATTTAGTATGATAGGTAAGGGAGAGGGAGGGGGAGTGGTCTGAGGATGATGTAGGTGATGTTTGGTATGATAGGTAAGGGAGAGGGAGGGGGAGTGGTCTGGGGATGATGTGGATGATGTTTGGTATGATAGGTAAGGGAGAGGGAGGGGGAGTGGTCTGGGGATGATGTGGGTCATGTTTAGTATGATAGGTAAGGGAGAGGGAGAGGGAGTGGTCTGGGGATGATGTGGATGATGTTTGGTATGATAGGTAAGGGAGAGGGAGGGGGAGTGGTCTGAGGATGATGTGGGTGATGTTTAGTATGATAGGTAAGGGAGAGGGAGGGGGAGTGGTCTGGGGATGATGTGGGTCATGTTTAGTATGATAGGTAAGGGAGAGGGAGGGGGAGTGGTCTGGGATGATGTGGGTGATGTTTAGTATGATAGGTAAGGGAGAGGGAGGGGGAGTGGTCTGAGGATGATGTGGGTGATGTTTAGTATGATAGGTAAGGGAGAGTGAGGGAGAGTGGTCTGGGGATGATGTGGGTTATGTTTAGTATGATAGGTAAGGGAGAGGGAGGGGGAGTGGTCTGGGGATGATGTGGGTGATGTTTAGTATGATAGGTAAGGGAGAGGGAGGGGGAGAGGTCTGGGGATGATGTGGGTGATGTTTGGTATGATAGGTTAGGGAGAGTGAGGGGGAGTGGTCTGGGGATGATGTGGGTGCTGTTTAGTATGATATGTAAGGGAGAGGGAGGGGGAGGGGTCTGGGGATGATGTGGGTGCTGTTTAGTATGATATGTAAGGGAGAGGGAGGGGGAGTGGTCTGGGGATGATGTGGGTGCTGTTTAGTATGATATGTAAGGGAGAGGGAGGGGGAGTGGTCTTGGGATGATGTGGGTCATGTTTAGTATGATAGGTAAGGGAGAGGGAGGGGGAGTGGTCTGGGGATGATGTGGTTGATGTTTAGTATGATAGGTAAGGGAGAGTGAGGGGGAGTGGTCTGGGGATGATGTGGGTGCTGTTTAGTATGATAGTGTTGTGATAGCACGTGAGAATGCACAGAGTGATTAGCATGCACGGACTCATTAGTATGCAAAAATGTTGTAGTTGAGAATTCAGAGAGTTCAGCGCTCGTGAATAAATACAAGGATCCAGAAAGGTCCGTTCCACACCGAATCCTGAGTTAACATTTATTTCTGAATATCTGGCTAAGAATACAACAGATATTTTTGGCGACGAGGATGGGATTCACCGCAGAAAGATTTTTCTAGAGGATTTATCCAGAGGAGCGCCGTTAAGCGCCGTTGTTACACTGGACAAAAATCAAGCACTGGAACGGATATTTTTACAAGCATGGCGACCGAAAAATTGGTAGAGCTTTTACAGCTACAGCTTGAGCAACAGAAGGCATACATGTCGACTCAAGAAGCAAGACACCAAGACCAAATGGAAGCAATAATTTCCATGTTCAAGAAAACCTCTGAGAGTGGCGAAACAGCGACACGTGTTACAGCACTGCCGAATTTCCCAGCCTTTGATTCTGCTTCGGAATTATGGTTAGACTACCTTGCTCGCTTCGAAACTTACGTCGAAGCACATTCAGTAGCAGAAGAGAAGAAAGCTCACGTTTTTCTCACAAACCAAACACCGGTGGTCTACAAACTACTGTCGAATCTCGCTGGTCAACAAGAGCCCCCGAAGGATGTAAATCATCTCAGCTTCCACGAGATATCGAATTTCATGATGGATCAATTCCACCCTAAACGCTTCATCGTACGGGAACGTTACAAATTTTGGAGCAATATCAACAGAAAGCCTGGAGAAACAATTCAGGAACTAGTGGCTCGTATACGCCAAGACGCCATTACATGTGATTTTCCTTCAATCACAAATCCACTGGATGAAGCTATGCGTACAAGATTTATTTGCTCCGTGAATAATGAAGCCGTCCTGAAAGCATTGTTCAAAGTCAAGGACAATGAGCTAACTTTTGCAAAAGCTATTGAAATAGCACAGGAAACTGAGGATGCGGCAAAAGTTGCAAAGGAAACAGTGTACGGAAGCAAAGCTGCAAGTTCAACAACTACAGTCTACAAAATAGATCGAAATGTAAAAGAAAACAAGGGATCCCAACACTCTACATTCAAGTACATAAGGTGTGGTCAACCTGGTCACAAGCCATCGGAATGTAAATACAAGAGCACCAAGTGTCACTATTGCGAAAAAATAGGGCACTTGGAGAAAGCTTGCTTAAAGAAAAAGAAAGAGTCAGAGGATTTGAAGAATTCCAAGAAGAGCAAGACCAAGAAGATCAATTCTGTCTTACTGGTGCCCAATCAGCAGGATGTTAAGAAGGTCCCAGAGCTTCAAGTTCCAATCAAATTGGACGGTCAGCACCTGGTGAATTTTGAAGTAGATACTGGAGCTGCTGAAAATTTTCTAGGAGAAAATGTCTGGAAGGACCTCGGAAAACCTAAACTACAGGACTCTGGGCGTCGTTTTGAATCAGCTAGCCAAGACCCATTGCCAGTACTTGGAGCAGTTGCTTTGTCAGCGCAAGTTGACCAAAGCCAACAACAAACTATAGGATTCAACGTTACCAAGGTACCAGATCTGAATCTACTGGGTCGTGACTCAATCAAGCAACTTGGAATTTCTGTGGATGCTCTTCTGGAACAGAACATTCCTTCTGACTCACCTGCCAAAGAAGTGAATACAGTATTTGAAAAACTGGTTGCAGACAAGGATCTACAAATGGCGTGTCGACAGCTATGCGACGAATTTCCAGATTTGTTCAAACCGGAGCTAGGCACGTTGAAGAACTTTGAACTTGACATCAAGTTCAAGCCTGATGCCAAACCAGTATTTTCCAAACCACGCCCAGTACCCTTCGCACTTCAGGAGGACTTAGAAGAAGCATACGAAGCAGGTATCAAGCGTGGTATCTGGGAACCAACCCAGTTTAATGCGTACGGAACCCCAGTAGTGCCAATCCGTAAACCACCTCTACCTGGTCAGACCAAGGGAAAACTACGAGTTTGTGGAGATTACTCAGTTGCAGTTAACGCGCAGTTAGAAACACATCGTCACCCGATGCCCTCTCCTGAGAAACTGTTACAGAAGTTATCTGGAGGGTATGGATTCACCAAGATTGATCTAGCTGATGCATACAACCAGATTCCCTTGAGCTCAGATTCTCAAAAGAAGTTGGCATTAAGTACGCATAAAGGCGTCCTACTACAGAAGCGTCTCCCATTTGGCATCAGTTCTGCCCCAGGATACTTTCAAGAAATCATGGATCAGCTCACAAATGATCTACCAGGAGTTGCAGTCTACTTTGACGATATTCTGGTCAGCGGAACTTCAGCGCAAGACCATCTCAGCAACTTGAGAGGATTACTACAAAGACTGAACAACAATGGCCTACGTTGCCGCCTGGAGAAATGCCATTTTGCGCAGCCCTATGTGGAGTACTTGGGACACCTTTTGTCATCTGAAGGGATCGCAAAGGGATCCAAAATTGACGCAGTAATGAAGATGCCTCCGCCAACCAACGTCTCCAGCTTAAAGTCGTTTTTGGGCTCAGTTCAATTCTACAGCAAGTTCCTGCCCAACTTATCAACCGTACTAGATCCACTGTACAACCTAACAAAGAAAGAAACACAATGGAAATGGAATGCAGAAGAGCAAGCTGCCTTTGATAAAGTTAAGTCAATGCTGTCTGCAGAAACTGTGTTAGTTCATTACAATCCCTCTCTTCCAGTGGGCATAGCTTGCGACGCTTCAGAAGTCGGAGTGGGAGCAGTCCTGTTTCATCGTTATCCAGATGGTAGTGAACGCCCAATCACTAATGTATCTAAGACTCTGACTAACACTCAGCGCAAGTACAGCCAGATCCAGAGAGAAGCTCTTTCCATCGTGTTTGCAGTTAAGAAATTCCATCAGTTTCTGTATGGAACGAAGTTCATCCTTGTAACAGACCATAAACCGCTAGTAGCATTGTTCAGTCCTACGAAAGCAACGCCAGCTCTAGCAGCCAATCGTCTTGCAAGGTGGGCCTTAAACCTAGGCCAGTACGACTACACCATAGAGTACAGAAAGACTACAGACCACGGAAATGCTGATGCTCTAAGTCGTCTCCCTGAGGGACCGGATCCAGACTTCGATGGGGAAGAGAGTTCATCCGACGCTGATACAATTTGTATGGTCAAGACCATCAGCCTGCAGATTGACCCAACGGACCCTACTCTAGTAGCCAAGGAGACCTCCAAGGACCCTGTACTTGGAATAGTCATGCGCTACACTCGCGAAGGATGGCCCTTAAGTACAGGGAAAGGTGAGCAGTCAACCAACTCAACTCAAGCCTTCAAACACATTAAAGACTCACTGACAGTGACGGACGGATGTCTCTTCTACGGACTTCGCTTAGTGATCCCGACAAGTCTTCAAGCAAAGGTGCTGAACATTCTACATCTGGGCCACTTTGGAATGCAGAGGATGAAACAGTTGGCTCGCACCGCAGTCTACTGGCCCGGGATCGACTCCTGTATCATGGACCTGTGTCGAGGCTGTCACGCTTGCGCAGAGCACCAAAACAAGCCTCCCAAGCCGCCAGTTCACCCATGGATGTTCCCAGAGAAACCTTGGAGTCGTGTACACGTAGACCATGCAATCAACTTTCTTGGTTCTAATTGGTTCGTTCTTGTCGATGCCTACTCCAAGTATCCATGCATTCATGCGACGTCATCAGTCTCAACGAAAGCTACGATTGAATTGTTGGAGGAAGATTTTGCGCACTTTGGTTATCCTCACACCATAGTGTCAGACAACGCAACGTGTTTTACATCAGCTGAATTCCAAGAATGGTGCAAGTCAAGAGGAATCGTACACTTGACAGGGGCACCATACCACCCAGCAACAAACGGAGATGCAGAAAGACTTGTTCAGTCATTCAAGAGGTCTGTACAAAAGTCATCATTGCCGCCCAAAGCTGCTCTTCAACAGTTCCTTATCCAGTACAGGAGAACCCCATTAGTAACGGGCTATTCTCCAAGTGAACTACTCAACGGCCGACAGATCAGGACATTGATTGACACATTAGCCCCATCACCAGCTCATCAAGCTCAAGGTCACCATTTTAAGCTTGCAACACAAGGACCACAGAAAGTGGTATCCAGGAATTATACCCTGGGAATGCCGTGCTACGCCCTTTACTGTGGCCCAAGACGTGACAAAGATCCTCGGTGGGTTCCTGCAGTGGTGACTAAAGTCTTTGGAACAAGGAGCGTCAACGTGAAAGTCCTCCCTAAAGGCCCTACCTGGCGACGTCACATAGAGCAACTTCGTCCAAGATACGCATCTAGTGAGGATGCGGAACCAGGGGAAACACCCATTGTCTCCTGCCCTACAGTGACAGCACCGGAGGAACAAGTTGAACCAAACAACTCTCAAGCGGAACAAGAGAAAGAACCAAGCCCGCAAGCTGGACCCCCAGCCAAGCCAAAGCGCAAGAATCCCCGTTTACCGACAGGAGATGAGTTTGGACCAGACAATCCAAGAAGATCAGAACGTATCAAGAAGAAATACAAACATTAGACTTTAAAAAAACAGTTCATTCAATTGTATTTGTTTTGCCCTTTAAATTCAGTTAGGGAATTCCTATCTTAGAGGGGAGGTGTTGTGATAGCACGTGAGAATGCACAGAGTGATTAGCATGCACGGACTCATTAGTATGCAAAAATGTTGTAGTTGAGAATTCAGAGAGTTCAGCGCTCGTGAATAAATACAAGGATCCAGAAAGGTCCGTTCCACACCGAATCCTGAGTTAACATTTATTTCTGAATATCTGGCTAAGAATACAACAGATAGGTAAGGGAGATAGAGGGGGAATGGTCTGGGGATGATGTGGGTGATGTTTGGTATGATAGGTAAGGGAGAGGGAGGGGGAGTGGTCCGGGGATGATGTGGGTGCTGTTTAGTATGATAGGTAAGGGAGAGGGAGGGGGAGTGGTCTGGGGATGATGTGGGTGAAGTTTAGTATGATAGGTAATAATATAATTAAAAACTAATGAAACAGATACAACAAACTATATTATGTAATACAAAAGGGAAAAATACATATATATAAAATTACCAGGGCAGGGTTAACTGAGACAGAAGTATTGAAATTTTACAGTTGCAAAGTTTAAAAAAAAACGTTCAGTATTCATTTGACTAGCGGGGTTTCCATAAAGGGCCTTTTAAGGTTGCACTTGTGAATCAAATCCTAATTCGAGGTATTTAGGGAAAAGCACCAGCCTTGCTGTTGCGTGACAGTTTGTGTGACAGTTTGTGTGACCTTTTGCGTGATGCCAATCAACGCTTTATGGTCACATGTCTTGAACTATGAACACCCCTGACTCATTGCAAGTCACCAAAACACAACCATCTTTCAAAACTGCTACATCACAAATTCGATCGAAGCTCAGAGATCCTAAAGATAAGCCTGTCAGTGTGAATTTTCGAATGCGGTCATTTTCACAATCACAGACGAGTAGATTCTCTTCACTGTCGATAGCTAGGCCACATGGTTCACGGAGCAGACCGTAGGCACTATCTTGTCCATGGATCACTGATACTCTTATTGGCTTAAAATCACCTGCACGGCCTTTCAATGTCATTGCAAACACATGAACAACGTTAGTAGTAGAGTCACTCACATAATATCGTCCGTTATGTGAAATCGTTCCATCTGGATGAATATTATCCGCCTGGCCAAACTGATACTGAAACTTCCATTCCATAGTGAAAACTTGAACACGATTATTCCCACGATCACTGACAATAATGTTGTAGTCGGAATCAACATTTACATGACATGGATTAAGAAACTCAGCATTTCTATTTCCTTTTCTACCAAAAGTTTTCTCCAGAGTTCCTGTCGTAGTGTTCACTTCGCATATTTTATTGTCATTGCAATGTGCAATGATTAAATCTATTTCATTCAAGAATGCTAATCCTTGAGGATCAGACAAGTTACCATGTACGCTACTTTTATGGTCATATCTCAATAAAAGGTTTCCAATCATGTTGAACACAAAAACACAGTAGTTGGAAGAGTCTGCTATAGCAATCCTTGTGTTTTCTCTATTGACCGCTATCCCAGTGAAACAAGGCTTTTCCTTGTCTATATTTATTCCTTTCATATTGAATGCCTTTACATTGACCAACTTTTGCTGTGATACTGCAGGTAGCCCGGGTTTTTCAGATTCACCTTCTACACTGCTTAACAGATCGGCATCATACGTCGCCTGATCAACCTTTCGTATTGAACCAAGACCTAAACTTACTTGCTTTATCAATTCTTTATTTGGATCAAACACAACTAAATCAGGATCGCGTTCGACGTTTAGACTTTCAAACGATGTATCATAGATTCCTGTGTCACCTTCCTTACCAATCAACTCACTTGTGATGCCTTTTTCCAGAAGATTATTCGCGTAATCAATCGCTCCTCTAGCCTGCTGAAGTGTACTCTGACCTTTGGTTTCCTTTAGGTTTGCGTCTTCGATTTCTCTGTCAATCTGACTCAGTATTTCCTGTGCATTTTGCTCTAATTCTTTGATAGTTCTTTTTAATGTTTCTTTTACTTCCGCCTTTGCTTTGTCACAGTTGTCTTTGATTTTAGAAGCTCTTTCATTCAGAACTTTAACTTGGTCTTCAATTTGTTTTTCTTGTAACTTTAGCTGTTCGACATGCTTGGACAAGGCTGACTTTTTTGTAGACAGAAACTTTTCTAGTGGGACCGTTGAATGTCCGTCGTGCTCGCCTCTCCAGCATCCCAAACAGATACCTTGCTTACAATCTTTGCAGTAAAGATCTAAAAATTTCTCCAAATGAGAGAGGCAATTATTTTCTTTGTTTAACAGTAGCTCAATAATTTTTCCCGTCGAATCTGAATCAGTAAGAGAGATGACCTTGTGGTTCTTCATGAAGGCTGAATGAGGCTTCAGACATTCGTCACACAACGAGCGATCACAGTCAAAACATTGTTGAGTCGCTGTCGAATGACTTGTACAAACAGAACAAATCTTCTCTTCTTCAATAAAGTCTAGAATTTTTAAAATTCTTGAATGTAGAAGACTTGGTTTTAGATCTTCGACGCTGTTTAGATCTGGCAGAAGAGTTAGAAATTTACACTGAGGACACTTGAACACGTTGACTTCCTCGATCAGCTCGGCATGCCTTTTGATGCAAGGCTTACAAAATGTATGAAAACACGCCAAAATCTTGGGTTCGATAAGTGTATCATTACACAAAGAACACTGGACGTACTTCTTGAGACTTACCAAAGAAGATGTCATCGTCGAATTCCTAGTTTTTTTTGAAACTACTGGGAAAAGAGTGACTCAAACCTAGATTAATACTTCACAGTGGCATCTACAATTGGAGGGAAATTTGCATGAGCATGCGCTCAGCTGCTGAACCGTAACGACTTGATTGCGGTCATCAATAACCGGAATGTTCGATTCAAGACTATAACTTGTCACTCAAAAAGCTTAATTAAAGGGACACTTGGATGAATATCGATGAAAATTGGAAATGCCTTGAAACTTGGTTAAACTTATCTATATGGCCCCAATAGTAGCCAAGCAACATATTTTCTTCACAGTCAAAATTGGTTGATGAAAAAAATTTTTTTTTCAGCATCTAAATTGTGAGTAAATGACGTCATTTACTCAACCCTATTGTTCTTTTAGTTTTTAAACCAAAATTTCTCAACTGCGAGTGGCTCCCAGGCTAAAATTTTTGCCAATCTGGTTTTCATAATCATGATTGAGTCATATTATTCTTAAATACTTGAACTATTCGGACTTTCAAAATATGAGGCGTTTTCATCCAAGTACCCCTTTAAGTTTCACACTTTTATTTATAACCATTTTTTCGGTATTAGAAACCGATTTTAACAAACTCTTCTAGGTTCGAAGCAAAGTAATGAATTACACAGGGACCCCAAAAGGTAAATAATCTGTAATACCACAGGCAGCCCAAGCTCTTTTTCTGTAGTGTTGTGATGAATATTTACGGTAATATTTTGTAATATCTAAAATTGGTACTTTTATGAATAAAAATGACCTGCCTTGACAGCTTGTTAAAGTTTTGATGCCTGGTCGATTTTGAAGGCATTTGGGAGCGTTTTTACGGAGTCATCGTCATTTTGGTTCCCCTAAAGAAAATCCAAAGGCTGCACACTCACGGCGACACCGACCTCTACTCGAAGCTCAATAAATCCAAGAAAAATTAAGCTACGGCCATAATTTCACGACAGAATCAAAGAACACATGGCAATGCTTCTGTCCAGTGCACTCAAAGTAGCATTGTTTCTAAAATGTGAATGTTAGAAGATATTTTCTTCCATAATAAATTCACTTCTGACTCTGTAGTTTGGCTTGTGATGGCACAGGTAGCCCAAGCGTAGAGTTAGTGGGTTGTGAGTGAACTATATATTCAAATTTCATATGGTTTGAAAATCTGCTTTCAGAAAGACTCTAATCATTTAATGATTTTGAATAAAGTTTCTAAAAATGTTGTTTGGTAGTTGAGGAACACTTTGGTGATGAAATATTGGCATGAAATTGTTTTTTTGAGGGGTTTTGAGCGGTTTGAAAATTTGTTTCGCTCTCCATATGTATATATTATGGGAAGGTATAAAATAGCGCCTCCAAATCTTTACGCCGACCCTTACTGCAGGGTACTCAAGGAATATAGACTAAAAACCGCTCGAAATAAAAGATTCCTTATCCATATAACCAAAAATAATTCAAGATTTCTAGATAATGTTTACGAAATAGAGTTCTAAACGTTCTGGTTTTCCTCTGCATAAATTTTACATTCCGTTCAGCTAAACATTGGTCTTGTTTCTCGCTGTCATCGAGCAGTTTTTAGTCTAGGCAAAGGTCAACGTTTGTCATGTACCCTCCCCCACCTAGTTGTCACCAACCGCTGAATCCGTGGCGAGGCTGATCCGTCCGCCGATGAACTTGTCAAAGTAGAGCGTATATATTTGCAAATTTCGACGGGAAGAAGTGAAGCGATATGGCAATTTTTGGATTAGATGTGTTGGATATTTATCAGGCCAAGGGTAGCTGGTAAAAAGTTCGCTGTCGAACAGATTTCTGGCGATTTACGGCCTGTTGAAGCAAAGCACCCGAGTACGACGATTCCTACCTTTTAAGGTAAAAGACTTCGTCTTTAGAGAGGAGATAAAATTTCCTAGAATCGCCTTAAAATGCAACCAAACCGTCAGGAAACCACAAAACATGCAATAAAACATTGATATACCGGTAAAGAAACAATAAAATATGATTTTTTTATTTTTTATTTTAAAGAAATGTTTTGATCTGCCATACATTCTCTATATATATATTCAGAGCCATAGCTTGGGCTACCTGTGCTTAATTGTCCAAATTCTAAAGATGTTCAAATTTCGTACAATCTTTGATCTCACCTATTGTTTTTTAGTACGAAGTCGAAAGTAGCGGTAAAGCAGAAAGGTCTAATGGAATGACTTTCAATTGCGAGACAAACGAATGCGTATTATTTCTTCAGTTATAGACCTCTTTCACGTGACGTCAAAGCAACTCATTTTGGCACAGGGAACCCGGCTTCGATACGTAGGCTTTAAAATATGTATGACATTATTAATTATTTATTGACGCGGGTTCCCTGTGTCTTTAACTCAAGGAACAAGAGCGTGCAAATGTCGCGTGTTTCCTGTGGTGTAAATTGAAACCTCAACGGCCGTGATCATTCTGTAACCGGATTAACGTAATAGTGTAACGCACTCGTTTAGTAACAGTCAAATAGAGAGATCTCTCTATTTGACTGTTACTAAACGAGTGCGTTACCACTATTACGTTAATCCGCTATCTGGTTACAGAATGATCACGGCCGTTGAAGTTTCAATTTACACCACAGGAAACACGCGACATTTGTACGCTCTTGTTCCTTGAGTTAAAGACACAGGGAACCCGCGTCAATAAATTAATAATGTCATACATATTTTAAAGCCTGCGTATCGAAGCCGGGTTCCCTGTGATTTTGGAGGTCAAAAAAACATTCAATCTCCCGGCTAAGAATTGGAACTTATTGTTTTGTACTCCAAATTGAGCTGCATTCCGACGTGCTGCAAAGGGTCTATTACATTTCCACGATGAATGAGTTCATATCAATAACTTATGTATTTTCACATCTTGAACCGCAATGCATTATGGGGCATCCAGGGGGCAAAAGAAAACAAAAATGTCGGATAAAATAGAGAGTTTCGTTTATTTGTCTTTCTTTCATGTCCATCTTCTTAATTCATCTCTTGTCAAGTTGTCTAGGAGTGGAACGTTCATTTTAATCGACGCCACAAGTGTAACAAAGATTTGTATATTTGCCCTCTACCAAAATGGCCGCCGTATCGTCGAAGTAGTCCATTGTTCAGTCTGATGTTATTTACTCGTAGTAACTGCATATTTTTTTTCTTTTTTTAAACAGGATTGTGTTTTCCTAAAGAAACACAGCAATTCTGCATGCCCTTCACGTTTACTGGAATGGCGAATTCAGTGTTAATCAATGTAGTGCCTTGCTGTAAGCGCTGGTTCTTCACGTTCAACGGTGCAGAATGCCAATCCCCTCGCCCGATTGTCGGTCTTGCCTACCTAAGTTATGGTACAGTTTGGCTCCACCGTGTCCGCCATATTGAAGGTCACTGTAACAACGTCCACAAATGACTTAAGCTTGTTCGCGTGGGCTTCAATGTCGGTGACTGTTCCGGGTATGGCAATGCTAATGCATACACGGGCTGGAAGACTGTCAGCCGTCTGTTCGTGGAGGAAGTACCCAGGCCACAGTCGTGAAAGGTTTGACCATACAAAATGCAAGACTATCAATAATCAGAAAAATGACTCAAAGATAAATCAAAACACGATTTATATCGGCCTGAATGCTGAGAAATAAGTAAATGTAGACCAACCTATAAGACATTAAAAATGTGAAAATTATATAAGGCAATACCTTGAATGTAATTTTTGAGAATACTGTAATAAATCTTGCTTCAGTTCTGATTTGTCAAAACATGTGTTTTATGAGGGCGTACAACAGGTCTTCATGCTTCTCCTAACACTTCTCTTGTTTTCTGCCAATACAATTCTTGCGTACTTTATAACAAGCCCGAGATGATTTCTGGGTGATGTGAATTCAAGCAGCGAAAGGTCACAACGATATGGGATTTTCTCAAACTACTTAATTTTACTTCGTGATACGAAGCCGGTCGTTGTTGAGTCTCCCTGCCCTACCAGAGGTTAATGTTTAAGTATACGACAGTAATAATTCTGATCACAAATTATACAATTTTTTACCAGAGCCAAACAAATGTAGTTTTCAATCTGAGAAATAGGAAAAACGATCGATGAGATACAATGAAATCTAAATCTATTTTTAAAGATGAAAGGATGTGTAACCTCTAGATCTCCTGGCGCCAGCATACAAAGTATATCAGCTATGTCAGAATAAACTGAAAGCTAAAGGAGACTTCATAATTATGAATGGAGAAATATGAACATTCCTTTGTACTGAATAGACCCCTTGCAGCACGTCCGGGCAATGCACTGAGCTCAATATGGAAGACAAAACAAAAGAATTTCAATCTCCTGCTGAGAATTAGAACCTATTGTTTTGTCCTCCAAATTTAGCTGCATTCCGATGTGCTGCAAGGGGTCTATTGTTGGCAAGTTTCGTTTTTCTTTCAGTCGTCCTGCAAAATCCATCACACTAAACTTCAAATTTCATATGTAAGTTAGCTGTGCCAGAACAGCCCAGACTTTGCATTCATCCAGTCATTCCATTTTTATCACAACATCCCAGAGGAAAACACAAAGGTAATGTAAGAAATGTAACTCCATATTTATACGAATGGTTTGTTGGATGTGGCTAACAAATCTCAAGCCACTGATGCCTTATCAGTTAGTTTCCATTGATACATGCAGAGAAAAGAACACCAGAGAATGCAGATTACCGGTGAAAAGACCTCACACTTTCTTAATCAGTGGCAGAACTTATTAGAGACAGGCAATAGTCGGAACGTCAGTGATCTAAAGGCATGGAAAAAACGAACAACAAAATTGTGCAAATCAGCTGTCGCGCAACATTATTGTGTTGCAAGTTGCAGAGTAAATGTCGCTCGTATTACCGTTCCGTGCAACAACACAATTTTGTTGCGCGACTGTACTACAGAGGTAGAAGCTCTTTCTACTATAGATCTCTGCAACAAAGAAAAGTTGTTGCGCGAGGGGTGGGAATACGAGGAATATTTGTTCTACAACTTGTAACCCAATTGCGCGACAAGTTGCACGATTTCGTAGCTCGTATTACCGCGCCTCATATCGTTCGCGTGTACTTATGATTGTCAGTCGAAAGACCCCAAACAGACCCGGCCTCGGCAAAGCCGGCTCCGGCCCCTATGCCAGAATGAGCATTGATTTTTGGCTGTATTAAAATTAGTCATCTTGTTTGTTCAACAGTATAACTATGAGGTTCTCAATGGTCCTGTTGTTGTTGTGTTTGGGTGTATTTGGTGTTTCATCAGCTAATAAGCCAGCAGCATCCAATGATACGCCAGCAAAACAAGTAAGCAATTCATGTCTGCTATTCTGAACCTCAACCATTTATACATATCAGTTCAAACATTTGAAAAAAAAGAATTTGACATCTCATATTTTAGAAGTATTTTTATTTTATTTATTTATTTATTTTTATATTCTTTTTCATTCCATGCTATTTTAATTTTTTTCGTTTTTTTTTTTTTTTTTTTTTTTGCACATCATCCCAGGCTTTTGAATATATTTGTTTTACTTGTAATACTAAAAACCCGACTACATTGGCCATTATGAGACACCAAATTTACAGTAAACAATGTGGAAACCATGAGTATGATGGTGATGCTTTTTAAATACTGTCATGTTGCGTAAACTACTTAGTGAAGCCTTGGGTGACGTCACAGTCATTAACATATTGGAAGTATAAACCTTTATAACTTAAAGACACAACACTCAAATCAAGAAATATTTTACCATTGAACTACTCACTTCACGTAGAATCAATACTGAAAGTATTGTATCAGGGGTTATGCGCACTTTAAAACTAAGTGAGGAGAGTCATAAAGGTTAAGAAGAAAGCAGGGAAGGCACACATGACTCATTCAGGAAAGGCATGGTTATCAGGTTTGCAAGCTTCACTACTAGCCATTGAGTCTGATTCTGAGGTTGATGAAAAAACTGGGTTGAGTAGGCATTGCATGACATTGTGGGACTGTTAGGGGTCCCCGTCCGTCCTCAAAACCTATTGATCGCTGCGGTTTTCATACTAGTGTACTTCAAGTTGTTCCTTGGCTGGTCTTCCCGGCATTCCTGGTCAACATGGAACCCCCGGTGCTCCTGGACGAGACGGACGAGATGGTGTACCAGGTATTCAAGGTAAACAAGGTCCTCGAGGGTTTGATGGGACTCCAGGCAAGCAAGGACCTGCCGGACCTCCTGGTGTAGCCGGTCCCCGGGGATCTGAAGGAGAGAAGGGAGAGCCTGGTGCGAGAGGTCTTTCATCCTATTCGAACTGGAAAGAATGTTCGTGGCCCAACATTAACAGTGACACTGACAACGGGTTGATCAAGGTAAACTCATAGCTTTTTTCTTCTTTTTACTAAGTGTAACATTTTGATTAATACATTGATAATTAGATTCACCACTTTCCATACATCGGTTCACTGGTCAAACACAAAGCTTTCAGTCGAGGCTGCAAGGTTCAAATTTGAATAATCCTTTGAAACTACCTTGCAGCCTCGATTCAATGCTTTGTGTGTGATCACCAGTGAACCGATGTATGGAAAATGGTGAATATAATAATAATAATAATAATAATAATAATAATAATAATAATAATAATAATAATAATAATAATTATAATAGGCTCAACAAGGAGTTTGTTAGAAACAGAGCGTAGGGAATAGCAAGAGGAGCGAAAGGTCAGGAGATCACACAGATATGTAGGAGCAAGGCCATTTAAGGCCTTGTAGGTTAGCAAAAGCATCTTGAAAATAACTCTGTAGTAAAATATATGCATTTCGGCCAATTATAACTACGTAGGAACATTTTCACAAGCGTGTGCACATATCAAACTTGGGTCTATAAAATTAAATCTGAATTGAATAAATTACATAGAAAACCTCTAATCATGGGCGGATTTAAGCAAACGTCAAATATTCCGCGTCCCCCTTCTGAGATTCCTGAACTTGCTCAGGCCCAGTTTAAACGTCGAACTTCACATGTGCAGAATCTAATGCAAATGAGCAAAACCTATTCTTTGAATTCATTTGCATTAGATTCGGCACATGTGAAATTCCTTGTCTTAACCTAAAGTTCGCCTCGAGTCAAGTTTGAAATTAGAATAACTTGTTATTCGTGAGAGATGAATATGAATATGATGTGTATGAATGCAATTTATCTTTTCTGCAGGATTGTGTTTTTCACAAGAACTACAGCGACTCATTCCTTCGTGTTTTCTGGAACGGCAACTTAAGGCTTTATGACTGCAACGGTTGCTGTAAGCGATGGTTCTTCACGTTCAACGGTGCTGAATGCAAGGCTCCAGGTGCAATAGACGGTATCGTGTACTTAAGGAAAGGGAAAGGCACCGAAGATCTTCATCGTGTCCGCCATATTGAAGGTCACTGTGACAAGATCCACAAGGGACATGTCCGTGTGGGTTTCAATGTCGGGAACTGCGCCAGTACGGGCCCAGGGGACGCCTATACCGGGTGGCAGTCTACCAGCCGTCTGTTCGTAGAGGAGATACCAAGGCCACAGCAGTGACAATGAGTTAAAGAAAAAGAGAACATATTTTGTATGATCAGAATTAATCCCAGACACGTACCCAGTCGCTTCTTATTGCGCTATTTCCTTACTCGCGCTGTGCTTGATGGGAAGGATTCAGTGAGTTCGCATCCCAAAAGCCTTTGCGCGCATTCAGAAGCAGAGTAAGTGACGACTGGGTACGAGTCTAGGGTCATTGTCCAATTAAAATGGTGCTGAGTTTTATGTTATCTTAGGCAACAACTCTAAAATAATAATGTCTTAAGGTGACTGGCTAATTTTGAAAAAAAAATTAAACTTTTTTTTAAACTACGATTTTTTAAAGTGAAATTTAATGCTTATTGCGAGTATGAAAAAAAAAAATGGGGTGTCCCGAGCTCAGTTTTGAAATAATCAGTATTTAATGTTGCCTACGCGTGAGTTTTTGAAGCAAAAATTACGCCACCGAAAGTGATCAGAAAAAAAAATTACAACTCATAAAATAATAGTTCTTTGCAGACTATATCATGCACAAATGCCGGGTAGTGAACCATTTTACAACACCAGATAGATTTTTTTGAATAAAAGACAAAGATATATATGGATTTGTCATATTTCGCCCTTTCAGCGCCCTCAAAAATCTCATAAAGTCCATCAAAAATTATATTTTTTAATGTGTTAGAAAAATTAAAAGTAGAGAAAATAAAGCAAAAGGAAAGAAAATGAAAAGAAAAGAAAAAATATAGAAAATGAAACGAAAGGAAAAGAAAGAAAATGAAAAAAAGAAAGAAAATAAAACGAAAGGAAAGGAAATGAAAGAAAAAAGGAAAGGAAAAGAAAAGAAAAAAATATAGAAAATGAAAGTCAAACGAAAGGTAAGGAAAGGAAAAGAAAGAAAAGGAAAGGAAAGGGAAAGGGAAAGGGAAAGGGAAAAAAAATAAAGAAAATAAAACGAAAAAAAAGGAAAGGAAAAAAAGGAAAAGAAAGGAAAGAAATAGAAACTGAAAGGAGCGTAAAAGTAGCCGACTTATCCAGCACTTAGGGCAAAAGCTGCTGTTTACGCGCGCTACTAGATGTAGGTTTGAAGGTTGGGGGGGGGGGGGGGCTGGGGGAGGATTGACGGACTACTGGTGACTTGTAAGTGGTGCACTGAGCGGACGGTAATACCACCATGAATTAATGTGGCCAAGCACGGGCCCTGAGGATGGTTATTCTCTTGAGTTTGAAGCCAAGAGTATCCCTGTTTACGTTTCTTATTACTTTAAATTGAACGATAGCGGACGTTAGTAGTCTTTCAGGTGTGACGTATTTCTGGGTCGAGTTTGGCCCAAGACGGTTAAAAATAGCGTTAAGAATAGCTTCTACAATTTATCCCCAGTCTCCAATAACCACAATTCTAAGTTAGAAATTCTTTAAAGTAGAAAATATCTTTAAGAAATAAAATCTATATACCTTAACCGGAGTCGAATGACGTTACTTATTTTGGGTTCCCTGTGTCCCAGGCATTAACCACAGGTAACCCACATACCTACTTCCCGTTCACAAACATGAATGTTCGTTTGGCCTACTTATCTGATGCAGACAAACTCTATCACATCCATACTTCAGCGATCAAAGAAATCTGCTCGAAATGTTACAGAGAAGAAGAGGTCAAGCATTGGATTGAACGGCAAAGCAAAAATCGATATCTTGATTTCATAGAAAAAGGAGAAATTGTGGTTGTTGAAGATGAGGGAAGCAAGGTGTTGGGGTTTGGGCATTTGTCCGACAACGAGGGAGAAAATTCAAGAGAAAATTGTACTACTGTTGAGAAAAAAGGTGTGTGTTATTATTGGAAGAGATTCGGGGAATATTATGTGATTGCAGGACAGTGGACTTCTTTTTAGGGGGAGGGGGGAGAGATCGAAGTTTAAGTAGGGGGGAGAATAGCTAGGGAGTGGTAGCTAGTAGAGGGATGTTTCTTCCAAAGCTAAAATAGAAAATAGACCTAATTCGTCTTGTTAATGTATGAGTCAAATCCTAAGATGCCCATCTCCATTTTAAATGAAATCACTCTTATTACTCTAAAAATTCTAAGTTGTATTATTATCGAAAAAAAAAATTTATAATATTTATCATCATCATCATCATCATCATGACATCATGACTGAAAAAAAAAATTTAGTTTCAGATTCCAAGGTTTCAGGCAGGTCTTATACGTACGATACCAGACAAATTTTTAACCATTCAAATATTTGACCAGCACGTGCTGTTTACAAGGAACCGTCTCTTGTTTGGTGTTTGAGTATGGAATTACAGGCTTATCGCCCACGGACAATATCGCCCATGCATTTCCCCCAAGCATAATATTACCCATCTGACATATAATACTGTTAGATATGATATAAAATGGTTTTTGTCTTGAATTTGGTTTTTGATTTTTAGCAAGTAATGAAAAGAAGGGCAAAAATGCAGGGGCGATATTGTCCGTGGGCGATAACCTGTAATTCTTGTAAACGAATTACAGGCTTATCGCCCACAGACAATATCGCCCATGCATTTTCGCCCTTCTTTTCATTACTTGCTATTTTCTCACCCCTTCACCCCTCTAATAACTACCGTAATGAATGTTTCCGTTAGAGTTTTGAAAGCTCCAAAAGATATATGAAAGAAATTTAATTATTATACATAACATTTTGACATAGGTAGCCTCACATTATATTATATTTATGTTATATTATTATATTATTTTATCATGGCTTTATATTTTTGCATATTAGTATACTTGTATTGTTGTTCTTTAGTTCAGTATCTATTGTATTTTACTGTTGTACTAATAAAAAAACTAATGAATATTCCCAAAGATCAGTGTGAGAGTACAATTGGGTCAGGACATCCTTTTTAGTAAATGGACCCAGCGGCAGATAGTTTTCTAGGGTCTTGTTACCTTGGAAACCTGTATATTGCTTCTTTAATTCTTTCTATTACATTACTCTTTGCTCTCATGTAAAATAGACACCCAGTAAGTACAGACAGTTTGTCTTATTGGATCCCCTGGACCAGGTTATCAAATGAAACACTGACTGATAGAAGCAGACAGCCAGTCTTTCAGTTACAGATGACTGGGTTTATGGCAACCTGGGGTTTTCATTAGGATGTAATTAATAGGACTGAAAAAAGTTATTAAGACATGTTTAAAATGGTGTGCAAAAATATCACACCCTCCCCCTCTGTCAGTTGCAGCCTGACAGCCCACTATCTATCACCACAGACCTTGAGCATGCCCTAGCAATAGTGAATAAAAGCTCCATAAATGGTACTTGGGAAGCATGGGTGGTGTGTGCTGCTAATGCACCGCCTCTCACCATATTATGTGACCTGGCTTATGGGTACTGTGTATTCCTGGGCTTGGTGTCATGTGAAAACTAGAGGTGTTTTCTGTGGTTTTTCCTCTTTCCGTAAAAATAAACTACTAAATTGAGCCTCTGGGTCAAGACTGAGCAATCACTCCCTGCAATCAGTGTATAATAAAGTCACATATTCTTACTTGAAAATTGAGAGGGTGTAACTACCTTTATATTTTTGTTGTTTTCAGGGAGACAAAGGCACATGTCTATACAAACAAACAGAAAGACCCCCCACAAAGAGCATCTAGATGGTTCCCTTGCTTTGCTCAGTTGCTCATGCCTATATCAAAATACATGAAAGCAATATATATGACAAGACTGTTGACATGAGAGACTCAACTGAGAAGGGTTAGTATGATCCTTGTAGGATGAGCATGCAGTCACTGGTGAGGAACTATTAAAGCCACTTGTACAAAGGAAGGCATGAAACTCAGAAGCCATTATTTATAATGAAATTTTCCTATCTATTTTCATGCTCTGTGGGAAAGGTGTTTTTCAAAGTTCCTGAGAAGATTTTTCCCACATGGGTTTACAACTGAGTTAGCATTCCTGGGTAGAAAGGAGGTTATATATAGAACCATCACCCCAGGAGAATAGACTGTTATAACTAACTTTGTCAACTTGATAAAGAAAAAGAAAAATGTATACATTTTGATAATGCATACTTGTTATACTAACAATGGTTTCGAGTGGCATACCATGGAATATCCCACAACTCACTTGTAGTTTCAAGTATACACACGAAAATACAAGTGACAAGTGGGATATTCCATGGTATACCAAGAGAAACCATCATATAACCATTTTATCCCACAACATAGAAAATACCAATGCATAGATTTAACATGCAGTGCATGATGGGAAGGAAGTGTGAATTACCGACGAATATACAACAGCTTTCCTGCATTCTGATTGGCTGTATTTTCTATGCTGTGGGATAAATACAGTTATACACACCATTATCAAAGATATAAGAATAATATGTAAATAACCATAATTTTAATATGACCACAAGCACAACCACAGTGCAACTGAACTGCAATCTTTATTTCATCCTTTTGATAACTAATTACAAGTGAGACAAACAGAACACAAACGGAACTCTCTGGTGCTGTGAATTGAAAACAATTATCAATCAGGAAAAAACTACCAGGGTACACAAGACAGCTACATGCTGTTGAAGGAATTCCCCAAACTGACCTGGCTACCCTTGCTGAAAGTTGACCAGGTACTAACCTAAACAGTTCCATGTGTGTTCCAAAGCTCACCTGACTACAAATGTCAATCAATACTGAACTTACACTAAGGGATTATAACTGTGTTATATCAAGAGTAAGAAATAATCGACTACATCAATAACTTTGGCAAAATTATGCCTCATCCTACAATTGAGTAACAGTGTATTTTCTAAAGCTATGCACTGAAGTTCAATAATACTGAGCAATCAGTCTGACTATATGAAAGATAAAAGCATTAGTCCTCCCCATGTAAGAACTAGTAATGCATGGAACAGTTAAAACGTACTGTGACCATCCGAACCTTATTAATCATCAATAATAGAATATAAAATACTACTGATTGTTGTATGTTGACTAGTGGTCAACAACATTCCTACAAAACATTCCTGGATCCGCCTTGGCATAAGGATAAAATATTACATACAAATGAGACAAATATATTTTGTACTCAAATAAACAACCCAAGAAAAACTGATTAATTCAAGTTTGAAATACAGCAGCTGAATATGAAGAAAACTACAATAAAAATCAAACCACAACCTGTATGTACATGATTATGATATGTAACCCAAAACACTAGCTGTAACTGCATTCAATGTGTTTCAAATACCCTTAAGTCAATCTCATCTAAATGTGCTTGTCGTACAGTGTTGTGTCTTGTTTATCCTACTGATTGATACCCCTCCCCTCCCCTACTAAATCAATTATCAATGGTCCTTTAATACCAGTGTTTGTCGTACACTGTTGTGTCTTGTTTATCCTACTGATTGATACCCCTCCCCTCCCCTACTAAATCAATTATCAATGGTTCTTTAATACCAGTGTTTGTAGATAGTTGATAACAATCTTGTGTTGTACAGTGTCTCCTGTGTCCCTGTGGCATTGGTACCTTTACACACAGTACATGATAGTCATTACCTGGTGAAAAGAAAACAAACCAACTACGATTACTTCTATGGTTTTTTATGTCACATGTGTTTTGTTTGATATTAAATTCAATGTGACTTTTGAGTCGAATACAGTAGGGAAAAGATTACAATGAAGGCAGATGGATTGTTAAATGCCATATTTTCTAGATGTTTGTGCAGATAACCCCAGTCCAATAAAAAATGAATACATAAGTGATTTGTCCGGAATTAGCAGGGGGGGAGGGGTTGGAAAAAGGGGAGGGTCATAACTTTTTGAATCCCTGAAAAGGGAGGGTCATGAAATTAAAAAATAGGCAGTGAAAAAGGGAGGGTCACATATATTTATGCTCTTGCAGTTGCCCCTCAAAACACTGGAAATCTTTTCCGAGGCTCTCTGAATTTCAAAATTCCCCAGGGTGCATACCCCCAAAGCCCTTTACGAGCTCCGGCCTCCGGCGACCATTACCCTTAACCCACTCCCAAAAAATCCCCTCAACAGTCATATCTTAATGAAAAAGAATATTGAATTACTTGCTTACAAGTCAGAGCAATAGACAAAAGCTATTAAACAAATAAGTGTAAAGTTGTCTCTAGAAAGAACTCATAATGCTCAGCATCACCCTAGCTGCCGTAGCACTGCTATTGACTTCATCATCATCATCATCATCATCATCATCATCATCATCATCATCATCATCATCATCATCATCATCATCATCATCATCATCATCATCATCATCATCATCATCATCATCATCATCATCATCATCATCATCATCATCATCATCATCATCATCATCATCATCATCATCATGTATTATCATCATCATCATCACTGCCACCATTTTCATTCATGGTTAAAGGCATGTAGGTTAATTGAAACATGATATTAAAGAAAGATGCTTTTACATACACTCATATCATTTCCTAGGTTAATAAATATTTATGGTATCTGGATATATATATGTTCAAGAATAGGTCTTATTTCAGCTTTGTCTAGGAGGTATTATCTGTGCAGGGGGCATGATATTTTAGGCCTACCCCATGGGGAGGGTCAGGAAATTTCATTCCCATTGCTAGGGAGGGTCACATCATTTTTGGCACTCAATTTCAAATCTCCACCCACCCTCCCCCAGCCCCTGCTAATTTTTGACAGGCCCCTAAGTAAAAATATTGTAGTAGCGAAAACGTCTGTGGTACTGAGTCTTGCTCACTTGCAGCACAAGTATAACAGTAAACAGTGGCCAGAGTCTTAGAGATGGATTATAAGGGAGTATTCGCATTTAAGCGCATTCATAGGCAGATATTGATACGATTCATGAAACCCCTATATGAAGTTGTTATTACTGCAGTTCTCAATATTCTGTGACCTCAGTAGTTGCGAGTTGCCTGTTAGCTATTCTTCACTGCCGCCGACTGATTAGTTTTGGTTGACGGCAGCGAAAAAACAATTTCACAACAAACAACATGCTGAAATATCTGAGTTCGCAGAATATTGAGAATCATAATTACTGTAATTAAATAATTGAAACATCTTACCTGTACCTTGTTACTTGTTCATCACGTACTTGATTTCTTCTACTGTTTGATCCCATCCATGATCAGTCACAGCCTTGTACACTTCCATCACAAGATAAGGGAAATATTCCAGAAACACGAAGTCTTTCAGTAACAATTTCTTGATTGGTGCTGGTCGTGTGGCTTCAGAGACGTGTGCGTAAGCATTTCGTATAAACCGTACTAACTCTACTACAGACTGAGTATCATAAGACCTTCTCCTTGGTGGAGTCATTTCAGCGTAGATAGGAGGCATTTCCTTATACCTGGGGTCATTCCACTTTCCATGCACGACTATGGTATTAAAGTTTTTCTCCAAGTCGGTTTCCACAGGAGTTAAGCCAGTTGATCTTCTTGCACGTGGGCATCCAAACACTGATTGGTTTCCAACAGCAATAAGAAAACCATTTTTTTTCTCGTTCGACCAGAACAATGGATGATCAAGAGCTTTCCCTGCAGTTGGTCGATCTTTTACATCATGCCGAAGCATGTTATTCACCATGTGAGTGGCTTCTGTAGAAAGAGAGTCATCCCATCCTTTCATTTTACCCTTTGCAATGTTGGTTTCTATCTGGTGATGCACTTGACTATTGTTCTTAGAGAAGGGGTGTTTTTGTACCGTAAGAATGTAATGAACAACAAGTCCACATGAAAACATGTCGGATGCCTTGGAATGATCATGAGTACCCATCAACACTTCTGGAGCCATCCAACACCTCGTTCCGGCATTAGTACCAAGCACTGTAGTGGCGATCATACTATCAATGCGACGGCTGAGACCAAAGTCAGCAATTTTTAAATGTAGTTGAGGATGTGTTTTATAGAGAATATTCCCAGGCTTTAGGTCACGATGAATGATATCCTGGGCATGAAGAAACTTCAACCCCTTAACTACATCTTCACAAAGTAGAATACTTTTTTTGGCGTCAAATGTGGAACCATCAGTAAGGTACTCGTCTAGATTTCCTTCCATCAGTTCTAAAACAATGTATGAGAACTTTTCCTCTTCAAAGTAATACAAATAACGAACTATTTGTTCACAGTCTGCAAGAGCAGTGAGATTTGAAATCTCTCGTTTGTCTTCTGGTCGCTGCATACGTAATTTCACAATGCGCTTAATGGCCACTTCTCTACCATCTTTTTCATTGATTCCAACAAAGACATCACCGTATGAGCCACTTCCTACGTGTTCTTTATGGCACCAAAATTCCTCATGGATCACATCGCACTCTTGTCGCCTAGCAACTTTGGCCAATTTGACTTCATATTTCTTTGAATTAGAAGTCCATGGAATGAGTACAGACACTTTGTCCAAATCTAAGGTTTTGGTGAGGAGTTCTTTCAGAGCATCAGAATTGTCTGCCATGTCCAGGCAAGCACTGCCATCAGCTCCATACAAGCGAAGGACCTTAATGATTTCACAATGCACAGATGATTTTTCAAACTTTCTTTCTATTGAATTGTGTGAAGTGTCCATCCTTCTCTTCTTTGATTCAGGTTGTCCCTCATCATTTGTTTCGTCATCTTCACTACCTGACATTTCAATAGCTGCAGAGGAAGACTTCTCTTCTGCTTTGTTATCCAATATGCCAGTTTCTATAATATTCCTACAGCAAAAACGAAGTGGTTCAGACGCAGTGGTTGGACCTTTCCTTGACTCTAAGATACTTTCAACGACATTCGTTTTCCAACTTGTTCGTGTGGACTTGTCTTTGCAGATCGCATTTAAAAGACCAACAGCAAATGTCTCGGTTTGAGTGTAGCCCTCCTCACAAGCAACATCAACCAAAGCTTTTGCAAGAACGTAAGCATCTTTTTTAATGAGAATACTTAAAACTGACTCACCCTCTTTGTCAGCTGTCCATGGATCAAGTCCTTTGTCGATGGTAGTTTTCCAAAATGATTTTGAAATTGGGTCATCTAATGAAACATCTGGGTAAAGACCACTGCGATCATCAAAAATTCTCCTATTGGCTGCAACAATAAGAGGTGATGCTTCTGATGAATCGACATCGTTAGTCTTTGCTCCAGCATCAAGCAACAGCTTCACTGCTATCCAGGTACTGCACAAATGTAAAGGAGTTTTATCCTCTTCATTTCTGGAATTCAGTTTTGCTCCACACTTTATAAGGTAGTTAAAGATTGTTAGTAGGAATTCCTCAAATGTGAGATCCTTCGTAACATTACTGGTATAGTCTTGAGGTGATGGTAATCTTAGTGTTGCCCAGCGGTGGAACGGTGAGTCGAGATCAGCATCAGGTATGTTAATAATTTCTGTTTTTCCTTCTTTTTCAGGTGAAAATAATTGCAAAAGTTTTAATGATTCGTGCAAAATATCTTGTCTTACTGTCTTATCACGTAAACGAAGTCCTTGATGGAAAAGCTGTAACATTAAATGAAAAACAGTTTCTCCACTTCGAGACCGTTCTTCAATGCTGGATCCGTGTTTGGACAAAAATTTGCAGACTTCTACCAAGGTTTTAATTTTTACGTCTGACAACTGATTTTCTTCTTCTATATATAACCTCTGTATATGGGTAGACAAACAATACAGTAGGGGTGTTTGATTCTCATGGTTTCTCAAGTTAAATTGCACACCAAATTTCTCCAGCTGAAGACAAATCTCCATCACAATCTCTTGAGGTACACCCATCAATGCTAAACCAGTCGCATAGTGAAGGGCTGTATTACCATCTGAATCAACACTATTAGGATCGGCACCTAACTTAACCAATAGTTGTAAAGCTTCTGATACTCCTTCTCCATTCTCACATTTTTCATTTATAAGCGCAATCAGCTTTTCCATTTCCTCATCGTCAATAAACTGACTAGCTAGTTTTAAGGCTCTAGTGATGTCCCGTGTAAGAAATGGTCTTTTTTGGAACATAAGAGAGAACTTACAAAATGCTATATTCAAAATTGCTTCAGCAAATGTTATTTTCTGTACCTTACATTCTTCAAGAAAATCAAAAAAGCCAAGAGGAATGTTTTGTGAAAGTGAGTCTTCACTACAGTCATCAGTATCATTATCATCTTCATTATCACTATCATCTTCATTATCATTATCATCTTCATTATCATTATCATCTTCATTATCATCATCTTCATTATCACTATCATCTTCATTAATATGTTTGAGTAAACATCTGTCAACAAAAAAGTCTAAAATTCTGCAATGACACTTATCGTTCAAGTGAAACGGATATTTTCTTCCCTTTTCAACAAGAATACGAGCTGACTTTGGATGGTCGAGAGCGTAAAACAATGGTGTTCTCCCATAAACATCTTGCACATTTACGTATTCATCACCACCGTCAATCAATGCACTAACCACACTCTCGTTGTTACTTTGTCGGACAGCATAAAACAAAGCAGTTTGGCCAATACCATCAGTTTTGTTGACATCAGCACCAGCATCAATCAATGCACGAAACACACTCTCGTTGTTACTTTGTTGGACAGCATGAAACAAAACAGTTTCGCCAATACCATCAGTTTTGTTGACTTCAGCACCTGCATCAATCAATGCACGAACCACACTCTCGTTGTTACTTTGTTGAACAGCATGAAACAAAACAGTTTCGCCAATACCATCAGTTTTGTTGACTTCAGCACCTGCATCAATCAATGCACGAACCACACTCTCGTTGTTACTTTGTTGAACAGCATGAAACAAAACAGTTTCGCCAATACCATCAGTTTTGTTGACTTCAGCACCTGCATCAATCAATGCACGAACCACACTCTCGTTGTTACTTTGTTGAACAGCATGAAACAAAACAGTTTCGCCAATATCATCAGTTTTGTTGACTTCAGCACCTGCATCAATCAATGCACGAATCACACTCTCGTTGTTACTTTGTTGGACAGCATGAAACAAAACAGTTTGGCCAATATGATCAGTTTTGTTGACATCAGCACCTGCATCAATCAATGCACGAATCACACTCTCGTTGTTACTTTGTTGGACAGCATGAAACAAAACAGTTTTGCCAATATCATCAGTTTTGTTCACATCAGCACCTGCATCAATCAATGCACGAACCACACTCTCGTTGTTACTTTGTTGGACAGCATCAAACAAAACAGTTTGGCCAATACCATCAGTTTTGTTCACATCAGCACCAGCATCAATCAATGCACGAAACACACTCTCGTTGTTACGTTGTTGGACAGCATAAAACAAAGCAGGTTGGCCAATACCATCAGTTTTGTTGACTTCAGCACCTGCATCAATCAATGCACGAACCACACTCTCGTTGTTACTTTGTTGGACAGCATCAAACAAAACAGTTTGGCCAATACCATCAGTTTTGTTCACATCAGCACCAGCATCAATCAATGCACGAACCACACTCTCGTTGTTACTTTGTCGGACAGCATGAAACAAAACAGTTTCGCCAATATGATCAGTTTTGTTGACATCAGCACCTCCATCAATCAATGCACGAACCACACTCTCGTTGTTACTTTGTCGGACAGCATGAAACAAAACAGTTTTGCCAATACCATCAGTTTTGTTGACATCAACACCAGCATCAATCAATGCCCGGGTCTCGCTCTCGTTTCTTTGAATGATCGCACGAATCAAAAGATCAGACTTTTCATTACTGTTATCAGTAGTCATCCTTTTATGTCAGAAGACTTGATGACCAACTGTTATATGTTGTTAAAGCATATTTTCTAATTCAGTGTCATAAAAAGGATTCATATCCTACTGCTGTTTACTGGATTCAAGCCAAGTGTTTGTTCGTCATGAGTTTTTCACATATCGAACAATATCTCATCTTTTCATCTCAATTCATTGTTCAAATTACGATCAATCTGTCATATACCATGTAATCCCTGATCTTTCACGATATTTTCGTGCATTTGTAGTCTTACCGTCGTGATAGAAGTGTTTCTTTGCAGATCTCTTGGTCTTCTAATGTTGTTGTTAAGGCACTTCCGCCTTCGTTATTCAATGCAGCACATTGTAGTCACATATCGATCGTTGATATCACTTGAACATCACTGTACCTATCAGAACGATTGTACTAAGACAAGATTACACGTTCTAACCACGTTCAAGGTGAGCGATGGACGAGATTTGAAGAAAAACTAGAGTAGAAATCCTTGCTTCGAAATCGTAGACTGCAGAATTCTTGGAATGTTCAGACTTGTATATAGTCATTTGAAAAAACGTCACTGACCGGTTCCGCGACTAAGCGACTGAACCGAAACGGAGCGTGGGTAGAAATCGCTGAAGCGCTTTTAAATTATTCGCTCTGAAGTAGTTTTTTTGTTTGTTTTTGTTTACTAATGAGCCAACACAAGCAGCAACCCTTTCAAACTTTGTCTTCGAGTTTTGAGAAAGGAAGACAAAAGTCTATATGACAAATATTCAGTCAAAGATGTTCCCAATTTTGGAACTGTTAATTCATTAAAATACTATTTCGCCAGCGAATTTTCGTACTGTAAGCCCGGCGCATATTTAATTAATAAGTGAAGAATTCAACCGCTTCAGTGATTTTTACCCATACTCCCATTCGGGCTAGTCGCGTAGTCGCGGAGACGGTCAGTGACAACGTTTTTTCAAATGACTGTATACGACCGTACAGGTATATGGTAATAACGACACAGGGATCCCAATTTTGATATGAAATGTACAGGTATAGTAGGAGTACACAAAAGCCAGAATGTTTATTAAGTAAATAAAAGAAAATTTGGAAGGACTGAAGTAATACCATTTTAAATGAAATCACTCTTATTACTCTAAAAATTCTAAGTTGTGTGAATATTGAATGAAGATAAATTTATAATTATTTTCATAATCATGACTGAAAAAAAAAAATTACTTTCAAATTCCTAGATTTTTGGCTGGTCTTATACGATACCAGACACATTTTGAACCATGCATTCAAATATTTGACCAGCACGTACTGTTTACAAGGATAGCACAGTTCTGTATTCACCACTTTCACATTCCCATAATGAATTGAAGAAAAAACATCTAAAAACACTTATGCATCAGTTCTATGATAGATTCTATCAGAAACCACAAAAATCAGAAAGAAAGATATTTGAACAGGTTTGCAAGTAAAAGTCATGACATTTCTTGGTCCATACATTGTCTGTAACACCAAACGTTTCATTCTCCCATGCGAGTGGAATTAACTCTAATTAAACTGATACTAAATTTTTCAATAATAATAGAAAATATACTCAGTATCTGTATGAAAAGTTTTGAATTTTCAAAAATTTTTTGCTATTGTTGCCCCCCAAAACGCAAAGCATTATGGGAATGCGAAAGTGGTGAATAAATGGAATGCCTCAATGCCTACCACTTTTTGAACTGTTAAGAATTTGTCCATTACCATGTAAGGCATCATTTCCTGTCTCTGAGCAAAATCATGTTAACGTTTCTATACATGATTCTTTCTGGCTGACAGCACATGGTGGTCAGTGCTTGACCACCATTTGGAGCAGATAATGAGATTAAAAACTTTTATCAGCTGATTGAAAACCAGCAATAGACAATTTGCATTAAATCTCACAAAGCACTCTGGGAAATCGAGCCCTGCAAAAATGAAACAGGGAAGTCAAAGGAAATATCAGAAAAAATTATTGTTAATTTTGCCTGTTGAAATACTTTCATTTGAATAGAAAATGTCGAAGGAAAAATTGCCAGATGAATTTTTAGAAGAGAAAATTAAACAGCTCAGTTTTCCATCATGCTTTGTGCTAGAAATTCGAGCTCCTGCACATTAATTGGAAGAACTTGTCCACATTATTAGACCTCATCGGTTGGCTATTGGAAGAACTACTGGCCATATATTGAATATATTAGCATATAACAAGGAACAATCAAAAAAAAAAAATATATATATATATATAGATGTAATAACGAAGAGGCAAGATTTGCTGTTACTCCGAGTTTCGTGCTTACGCACTCGTCAGACAGTATTTAATGAAAGACATTCCTATCAACTAGATCTAGTTGATAGGAATGTCTTTCATTAAATACTGTCTGACGAGTGCGTAAGCACGAAACTCGGAGTAACAGCAAATCTTGCCTCTTCGTTATTACATCTATACTTTGCTCTACACCATATGTGTATTGAGCACTCTTTGATGGGATCAGCTACTTCCTCATATGATTATATATATATATATATATATATATATATATATATATATATATCTGGATGTGTCTATTCTGACGGTAAAGTGCTCAATACATTGACATGTAGAGCGTTATAGATTATGGATTGTAGATAGATCAAAGACAAGACATAACTTTTGCTGTAACTCGGAGTTTCACGCTTACGCGATCTTCAGACAGTCTTTAATCTAATTAAAGACTGTCTGAAGATCGCGTAAGCGTGAAACTCCGAGTTACAGCAAAAGTTATGTCTTGTCTTTGATCTATCTACAATCCATAATCTATATATATATATATAAATGTAATAACGAAGAGGCAAGATTGGTTGTTACTCCGAGTTTCGTGCTTACGCACTCGTCAGACAGTATTTAATGAAAGACATTCCTATCAACTAGATATAAATACATGCTAAGACAATAGGCTAAGTGCTATATTACAATAGGTGATAGTTATACTAAATACAATAGGTGAGAAGTTAAAAATATCAAAGCGTCAAGTGTTCTTCAAGTAGAATTTGTTCTCGTGTCGGCATTTGGAAATAAGTTCGGATCTTTTGTTTAGGAGGTTGTCGTTGCTGTGTTTAATGATCATCAGTTTTTCTGTAAGACAGAGGTCGCATCGTTTGGAGATGTTGTTGTAGGGTCTTGCGCGGCTAATTATTGTCCATTTGATGTTGAATTCTTGTTTATTGTCTTGTAGTTGCCAGATGTGTTTAGAAAGTTCGGTGCTGTTGGTGTGTTTTCTGTGTTTAAATGTAGATTTATGCTGCGTGAATCTTTGTTTGAATGTTCCTTCTGTCAGTCCGATGTAGTTCTTGGTTGCGTTGTTGGTTGTAATTTGTGCGTTGTAGATTACACTGGAAGTCAGGCATTTGTTGTCTAGCGGGCATAGTTCTTTTTTACGGCAGTTGCATTGTTCTCCGGTGCTTGCGTTGATGTTGTTGTCGGCGTTTGTTATTTTCATGTTGTGTTTGTTGATTACAGTTTTCATGTTGTCCATACAGCTGTAACTGACTTTAACATTGTTTTTGTTGAAGAGGCTGTGGAATTTGTGCTGGTTCGGGAAGTGTTTAGTTATGAGCTTGAGAAATGTTCTGCCGATGTTAGTCTTTACGTTATTACTAAATGGGGGGTTGTACCATATAATGTTTCTTTGTCTGTTGCGTCGTGGGCGTGCTGGTTGATTGTGAATGTCTTTGTTGTAGATTAATGTTTCTGTATATCCGCTGGCTTTCAAAGCAGTTTCGTAGATTGTATTTAGTATAACTATCACCTATTGTAATATAGCACTTAGCCTATTGTCTTAGCATGTATTTATATCTAGTTGATAGGAATGTCTTTCATTAAATACTGTCTGACGAGTGCGTAAGCACGAAACTCGGAGTAACAACCAATCTTGCCTCTTCGTTATTACATTTATACTTTGCTCTACACCATATGTGTATTGAGCACTCTTTGATGGGATCAGCTACTTCCTCATATGATTATATATATATATATATATATATATATATATATATATATATATATATATATATATATATATATATATATATATATATATATATGAAATAAACAAAACAATGCACACAGTATAAACATACTTCAAACTGCTTTATTCATTTATTTACATTAATATATATTATTATAAAATGCTACTATGTAGTCATTCCAATATGCCCAACAGAGCTTTAGCAACACCTGGCAAAACCAGCTAAAAAAATCAATCAAAGTAATATTTTATTCATTTCATAATTGTAAAAACACCTACAGAATAATTCCTGTCCAGGATAAAGAATTTTAATGATATACTTTTTGAGAACCACACACACACTAGCTATAATGGGTTATTATATTGGATGTTTATAATCTACATATTAATTTCTTCATAAAAGTATAAGTTTAAAAAAAAATTATTGCTAATAAATGACTCTGGAATATTTCGTCACTGCTACATGTAAATCTTTGCTCAGATAGATAGCGAGTGCGCCTTATGTGAATTCCAGGTTGGGCTAGTTTATTCTTCACCTCACCCCACTCCCGTAGGTCAAAAAACATCAATTTACTACTTCGTCAAGCTCTATCTACCGCAGACGGTAGACCCCCGAGTTGCATGTAACGTCAGAGCAGCTCAATTTGGAGGGAAAAACAAAAGAATATTAATCTCCTGAGAATGGACCCTTCTCAAAATTATCTTGAATGCAAGACGGTAAAAATAGGGTTAATAATAGCTTCTATAATTTATCCCCAGTCTCCAATAACCATGATTTTAAGCTAGAAATTCTTTAAAGTAGAAAAATTCTTTAAAAAATAAAATCTGTATACCGTACCCGGAGTCCAATGACGTTACTTATTTTGGGTTCCCTGTGTCCCAGGCATTAACCACAGGTAACCCACATACCTACTTCCCGTTCACAAACATGAATGTTCGTTTGGCCTACTTATCTGATGCAGACAAACTTTATCACATCCATACTTCAGCGATCAAAGAAATCTGCTCGAAATGTTACAGAGAAGAAGAGGTCAAGCACTGGATTGAACGGCAAAGCAAAAATCGATATCTTGATTTCATAGAAAAAGGAGAAATTGTGGTTGTTGAAGATGAGGGAAGCAAGGTGCTGGGGTTTGGGCATTTGTCCGACAACGAGGGAGAAAATTCAAGAGAAAATTGTACTACTGTTGAGAAACAAGGTGTGTGTTTTTATTGGAAGAGATTCGGGGAATATTATGTGATTGCAGGACAGTGGACTTCTTTTAAAAAGCTAATTATTATTAATGCTAATAGGGGGAGGGGGGAGAGATCGAAGTTTAAGTAGGGGGGAGAATAGCTAGGGAGTGGTAGCTAGTAGAGGGATGTTTCTTCCAAAGCTAAAATAGAAAATAGACCTAATTCGTCTTGTTAATGTATGAGTCAAATCCTAAGATGCCCATCCCTCCCCCCCCCTCCCCCCCCCCCCCCCCCCCCCGGGCATACCCCGGGCATTTGACAAGACTTGAGTTCCGTATAGTGGGGAATTTGAAGCCGAATGGCTACCCGAACGGGCGGGCATTGGACGAGTTGTCGGCCATCTTGAAAATTACCACAGGTAGCCCATGCCTTATAAAAATGTACATATTTCTATCTATAGGAATTAAACAGGTACGTTTGGTCTGCATTCACTCGTGAATCGAAGCATGTTAGTTAAAGATTGATAATCAAATAAGACAAAAAAGTTCTAACTATAAAATGGCATTTTTCATCAAAAAGGTCAAATTCACGACTACAAACCTCGATATTTTGCTGAAGCATATTTTTTACTCTAGGGACGGGCATTTGACCACTCAGTGGCTCTCAACAGTGGGGCATTTGACCATTCAATTTGCCCAGATGGTGGGAAATTTGACCAATTTTTTCCCAAAAAGTCAAATGCCCGGGGGGTTGACCGGGGGGGGGGGGGGGGGGGGGGGGATGGGCAACTTTGGAATTGACTCATACATAATTAAAAACAAATAGATAAATAAAATAAATGGGAAGTAATAGTGGATTCCATGTAGTGGCTCTTCTTCCACTGGATTCCAATTGAAATTTAGAAGTTGATTCTTGCAGAGGGAGGAAAAACCAGAGAACCCAGAATAACTCTTGAAGCACAGGAGGGTACCAACAAACAACTGTGACATATGACAACATATGACACCTAGCCCAATGGAAATCAAACCTGCATTAATATTAGTGAGAAGCTTTTTCAATATAATTTTATAAAGAATTCTTTTTTTTTTAACATAGATAGACAATATAGGTTTGGCTTTTTTTTACAGAAGATTGTTTTACAAGATTCTCTTCTTTATTTAATAGTTGCACATCAGAAGACCCACAGGAATATATTGATACAATTATTCCTACAAATCTTGAATCTTATAAGGGAATGATACATGGTCTAAAATGAGTAAAGATTGCACCATGACAAATTAGATGAGGCCTGAAAGGGGATTGGGAGCTGGGAGCAGGAGTTTGGAAGGGGGTCAGATTTGTTGACATTAGTACTAGGTACTTATTGCTTATGGGAATTAAGGGTAAGGGCTGCTAGCCTCAAAACATTCCTTATTGGTTCTTGTGCAATGTTTTCCCAATACACACCATGTGTCATTCCCTTGAGAATAAAATTATTTGTTTGAGTTATATCCATATTATTTCATGTCTTCTCATGCAAGACCATAAAGCAAAGAAATGATACATGGTCTTAAAACCAGGGAAAACATTATGCCCAAGCTAAAGGTCTATTGAGACAACACGAGAAAGAATTTATAAGGATTCTATTGTAGTTTATTCTAATTGCAGATGGATGGAAATTTGGTGTTATACAAGCACTTTATGTTCACCCAGATCACATAAAAAATAAAGTGGGACAAACTTTACTGAAATGCATGGAAGAAAAGGCCAAAGAGAAGCATGCGAAAGAACTGGTTGTATATTCCACTGTGAATGCTATATCTTTCTATGAAAGGTTTGGATTTAATCTTGTGGGTGAAACTAAACAGTGTTGCCAGAGAGTTAATTTACAGTGTACAAAGCTGTTGAAAAAACTAGATAATTAATAAAAATAAAAATTTTTAGATTGAAAAAAAAAAGACTTGTTGAATAACGGAAATGAATCATTTCCAGTTGGTAGCTAGTTTGGGTAGCATTCAATGTGGTCAACTTTTGCTTTGATTTTCTCCAAGCATACTGTATATTCATGGATAGTGTTTAAACTCTAATACTGAACAGTGCATGAAAGTTTGCAAACTAATATAATAAACTAAACTATCATTTCCATAATAACACTTCTTTTACTTCCTGCTGTTTTCATAAACATGCGAACTCTGTACGTAGTTGTGAGTTGCCCAATGAAATTTTGTTTTTCACTGCCGCTAGTCAAAAATATTAAAGGTACTGACTGATTATTTTGATTGACAGAAGTGAAAACCAAATTTCAGCGTGCAGCCCCAGCTACCGAGTTCACATGTTTATGAAAATAGTTGTATTAACTATGACCAGAGCTCTAGAGAATGCTTATGAATTAAATAAAAGAAATTTTGCAAGACATTTCAGAAATTGTACGTTTGTCTAAACAATATTAGGACTGAAGTAATACCATTCTAAATGAAATCACTCTTATTACTCTAAAAATTCTAAGTTGTATTAATATCGAAAAAATTTTTTATAATATTTATCATCATCATCATCATCATCGTGACGACATCATGACTGAAAAAAAAAATTTAGTTTCAGATTCCAAGGTTTCAGGCTACCAGATAAATTTTTAACCATTTAAATATTTGACCAGCACGTACTGTTTACAAGGAACCGTCTCTTGTTTGGTGTTTGAGTATTTTTTTTTGGGATAGCACAGTTCTGTGTCAATGGAATATAGAATTACAGGCTTATCGCCCCCGGACAATATCGCCCATGCATTTCGCCCACGCATAATATTACCCATCTGACATATAATACTGTTAGATATGATATAAAATGGTTTTTGTCTTGAATTTGGTTTTTGATTTTTAGCAAGTAATGAAAAGAAGGGCGAAAATGCATGGACGATATTGTCGGTGGGCGATAAGCCTGTAATTCAGCATATTTTCCAAAATATTTTGAATTCCCACTTTTTTTATCAGGTGAGCATTATTGATGTGTGTATAGTCCCTTAGACAAAATAGACCGCGTCTATAGTTTTCCATTTATTCACATGTCATTCCCCTCAGTATTTCTTTGTTTCTTGAGAAGATACAATAATATTAGCAATTATTGGATGAGGCTGGGAAATTATGCATAAGAGTGTTATCTAGATCTGCCAAAGCTGTAGTTTGACAGAGGCGGATAACACTCTTCAAGGTATGCATAATTTTTCATATCATACGATAGCTGAATCAAAATATTTTCTCAATTCAGTCATTTAAGAAAGCATTTCAGATAAGTTTACAAACCTTGCCTGTTGGAAAACCATTTTTGTTTGGCGGCTATGATGATGTCAATTGCCCAATAATCTGTAATCCAATAATCCAATTGGCTGTGGGCCAATCAGAAATGGGGAAATGTAATGAATAAATAATACTATTATATATGGTGGCCTAAAATGGTCATTTCGGAAAGAAAGGGAGGGTTAATTATTTATCGGGGGGACAAGGTGGGGGGGGGGGGGGGGAGTATGGGTAATAAGATAGCAAAAATGTATTTTTACTCCATGCAAACCCCCATTAGTTTGCCTAAGGACCCCCTGTTTATTTCCAACATTTTGAAGACTCTCCTGTGTATAATTTATCAATGATTATTTCAAGGCTCCCTATTTTCTCACCCCCTCACCCCTCTAATAACTACCGTAATGAATGTTCCCGTTAGAGTTTCAAAAGCTCTAAAAGATATATGAAAGAAATTTAATTATTATACATAACATTTTGACATAGGTAGCCTTACATTATATTATATTTATGTTATATTATTATATTATTTTATCATGGCTTTATATTTTTGCATATTAGTATACTTGTATTGTTGTTCTTTAGTTCAGTATCTATTGTATTTTACTGTCGTACTAATAAAAAACTAATGAATATTCTCAAAGATCAGTACCGTATGCATGGGAGTACAAGTGGGTCAGGACATCCTTTTTAGTAAATGGACCCAGTGGCAGATTGTTTTCTAGGGTCTTGTTACCTTGGAAACCTGTATATTGCCTCTTTAATTCTTTCTATTACATTACTCTTTGCTCTCATGTAAAATAGACACCCAGTAAGTACAGACAGTTTGTCTTATTGGATCCCCTGGACCAGGTTATCAAATGAAACACTGACTGTTAGAAGCAGACAGCCAGTCTTTCAGTTACAGATGACTGGGTTTATGGCAACCTGGGGTTTTCATTAGGATATGTAATAGCACTGAAAAAAGTCACTAAGACATGTTTAAAATGGTGTGCAAAAATATCACACCCTCCCCCTCTGTCAGTTGCAGCCTGACAGCCCACTATCTATCACCACAAACCTTGAGCATGCCCTAGCAATAGTGAATAAAAGCTCCATAAATGGTACTTGGGAAGCATGGGTGGTGTGTGCTGCTAATGCACCGCCTCTCATCATATTATGTGACCTGGCTATGGGTACTGTATATTCCTGGGCTGGGTGTCATGTGAAAACTAGAGGGGTTTTCTGTGGTTTTCCTCTTTCCGTAAAAATAAACTACTAAATTCCAATTTGATCTGGCATCAAAACCTTAATCATGAACCTCTGGGTCAAGACTGAGCAATCACTCCCTGCAATCAGTGTATAATAAAGTCACATATTCTTACTTGAAAATTGAGAGGGTGTAACTACCTTTATATTTTTGTTGTTTTCAGGGAGACAAAGGCACATGTCTATACAAACAAACAGAAAGACCCCCCACAAAGAGCATCTAGATGGTTCCCTTGCTTTGCTCAGTTGCTCATGCCTATATCAAAATACATGAAAGCAATATATATGACAAGACTGTTGACATGAGAGACTCAACTGAGAAGGGTTAGTATGATCCTTGTAGGATGAGCATGCAGTCACTTGTGAGGAACTATTAAAGCCACTTGTACAAAGGAAGGCATTAAACTCAGAAGCCATTATTTATAATGAAATTTTTCTATCTATTTTCATGCTCTGTGGGAAAGGTGTTTTTCAAAGTTCCAGAGAAGATTTTTCCCACATGGGTTTGCAACTGAGTTAGCATTCCTGGGTAGAAAGGAGGTTATATATAGAACCATCACCCCAGGAGAATAGACTGTTATAACTAACTTTGTCAACTTGAAAAAGAAAAAGAAAAATGTATACATTTTGATAATGCATACTTGTTATACTAACAATGGTTTCGAGTGGCATACCATGGAATATCCCACAACTCACTTGTAGTTTCAAGTATACACACGAAAATACAAGTGACAAGTGGGATATTCCATGGTATACCACGAGAAACCATCATATAACCATTTTATCCCACAACATAGAAAATACCAATGTATAGATTTAACATGCAGTGCATGATGGGAAGGAAGTGTGAATTACCGACAAATATACAACGGCTTTCCTGAATTCTGATTGGCTGTATTTTCTATGCTGTGGGATAAATACAGTTATACACACCATTATCAAAGATATAAGAATAATTATGTAAATAACTATAATTTTAATATGACCGCAAGCACAACCACAGTGCAACTGAACTGCAATCTTTATTTCATCCTTTTGATAACTAATTACAAGTGAGACAAACAGAACCCAAACGGAACTCTCTGGTGCTGTGAATTGAAAACAATTATCAATCAGGAAAAAACTACCAGGGTACACAAGACAGCTACATGCTGTTGAGGGAATTCCCCAAACTGACCTGGCTACCCTTGCTGAAAGTTGACCAGGTACTAACCTAAACAGTTCCATGTGTGTTCCAAAGCTCACCTGACTACAAATGTCAATCAATACTGAACTTACACTAAGGGATTATATCTGTGTTATATATAAAGAGTAAGAAATAATCGTCTACATCAATGACTTTGGCAAAATTATGCCTCATCCTACAATTGAGTAACAGTGTATTTTCAAAAGCTATGAACTGAAGTTCAATAATACTGAGTAATCAGTCTGACTATATGAAAGATAAAAGCATTAGTCCTCCCCATGTAAGAACTAGTAATGCATGGAACAGTTAAAACGTACTGCGACCATCCAAACCTTATTAATCATCAATAATAGAATATAAAATACTACTGATTGTTGTATGTTGACTAGTAGTGGTCAACAACATTCCTACAAAACATTCCTGGATCCGCCTCGGCATAAGGATAAAATATTACATACAAATGAGACAAATATATTTTGTACTCAAATAAACAACCCAAGAAAAACTGATTAATTCAAGTTTAAAATACAGCAGCTGAATATGAAGAAAACTACAATAAAAATCAAACCACAACCTGTATGTACATGATTATGATGTGTAACCCAGAACACTAGCTATAACTGCATTCAATGTGTTTCAAATACCCTTAAGTCAATCTCATCTAAATGTGCTTCTCGTACAGTGTTGTGTCTTGTTTATCCTACTGATTGATACCCCTCCCCTCCCCTACTAAATCAATTATCAATGGTCCTTTAATACCAGTGTTTGTTGTACAGTGTTGTGTCTTGTTTATCCTACTGATTGATACCCCTCCCCTCCCCTACTAAATCAATTATCAATGGTCCTTTAATACCAGTGTTTGTTGTACAGTGTTTTGTCTTGTTTATCCTACTGATTGATACCCCTCCCCTCCCCTACTAAATCAATTATCAATGGTCCTTTAATACCAGTGTTTGTAGATAGTTGATAACAATCTTGTGTTGTACAGTGTCTCCTGTGTCCCTGTGGCATTGGTACCTTTACACACAGTACATGATAGTCATCACCTGGTGAAAAGAAAACAAACCAACTACGATTACTTCTATGGTTTTTTATGTCATGTGTGTTTTGCTTGATATTAAATTCAATGTGACTTTTGAGTCGAATACAGTAGGGAAAAGATTGCAATGAATTAGGCAGACAAATTGTTAAATGACATACTGCAGTAATAACAACTTCATATAGGGGTTTCATGAATCGTATCAATATCTGCTTATGAATGCGGTAAAATGCGAATACTCCCCTTTTATTGTATGAAATAGAGTGTGATATTGAGTGACATCAAAATAATAAAATTGATATCCCCACTCCCACCAGTGGCCAGTGGGGATACGATTTATATCAACACTGGTGGTGACAAATTTCGACTTTTTGCTCAGCTTCTCAAATTCTTCACTATTTTTCATTAAAGATTTCATATAATAAACAGAACATTACATGGCCGGCCGCTTGGGGAAACGAATTTTATCTTCTCGTGCTGATATTATTTCTGCCCATTAGAATTTGGTTTTTCACTGCTGACTGATTAGTTTTGATTGACAGCAGTGAAAATACAATTTCACAACAAACAACATGCTGAAATATCTGAGTTTGCAGAATATTGAGAATCACAGTTACTGTAATTAAATAATTGAAACATCTTACCAGTGCCTTGTTACTTGTTCATCACGTACTTGATTTCTTCTACTGTTTGATCCCATCCATGATCAGTCACAACCTTGTACACTTCCATCACAAGATGAGGGAAATATTCCAGAAACACAAAGTCTTCCAGTAACAATTTCTTGATTGGTGCTGGTCGTGTGGCTTCAGAGACGTGTGCGTAAGCATTTCGTATAAACCGCACTAACTCTACTACAGAGTGAGTATCGTAAGACCTTCCCTTTGGTGAAGTCATTTCAGCGTAGATAAGAGGCATGTCCTTATACCAGGGGTCATTCCACTTTCCATACACGACTATGGTACCAAAGTTTTTCTCCAAGTCGGTCTCCACAGCAGTCAAGCCAGTTGATCTTCTTGCACGTGGGCATCCAAACTCTGACTGATTTCCAACAGCAATAAGAAAATCATTTTTTTTCTCGTTCGACCAGAACAATGGATGATCAAGAGCTTTCCCTGCAGTTGGTCGATCTTTTTCATCAAGCCGAAGCATGTTTTTTACCATGTGAGTTCCTTCTGGAGAAAGAGAGTCATCCCATCCTTCCAGTATCCCATTTGCAATGTTGGTTTCTATTTGGTGAGACACTTGACTATTGTTCTTAGAGAAGGGGTGTTTTTGTACCGAAAGAATGTAATGAACAACAAGTCCACATGAAAACATGTCGGATGCCTTGGAATGATCGCGAGTACCCATCAACACTTCTGGAGCCATCCAACACCTAGTTCCGGCATTAGTACAAAGCACTGTAGTGGCGATACTATTAATGCGACGGCTGAGACCAAAGTCAGCAATTTTCAAACGTAGTTGAGGATGTGTTTTATAGAGAATATTCCCAGGCTTTAGGTCACGATGAATGATATCCTGGGCATGAAGAAACTTCAACCCCTTAACTACATCTTCACAAAGTAGAATACTTTTTTTGGCCTCAAATGTGGAACCATCAGTAAGGTACTCGTCTAGATTTCCTTCCATCAGTTCTAAAACAATGTATGAGAACTTTTCCTCTTCAAAGTAATACAAATAATGAACTATTTGTTCACAGTCTGCAAGAGCAGTGAGATTTGAAATCTCTCGTTTGTCTTCTGGTCGCGGCATACGTAATTTCTCAATGCGCTTGATGGCCACTTCTCTACCATCTTTTTCATTGATCCCAACAAAGACATGGCCAAATGAGCCACTTCCTATGTGTTCTTTATGGCACCAAAATTCCTCATGGATCACATCGCACTCTTGTCGCCTAGCAACTTTGGCCAATTTGACTTCATATTTCTTTGAAATAGAAGTCCATGGAATGAGTACAGACACTTTGTCAAAATCTAAGGTTTTGGTGAGGAGTTCTTTAAGAGCATCAGAATTGTCTGCCATGTCCAGGCAATAACTGCCATCAGCTCCATACAAACGAAGGACCTTAATGATTTCACAATGCACAGATGATTTTTCAAACTTTCTTTCTATTGAATTGTGTGAAGTGTCCATTCTTCTTTCCTTTGATTCAGGTTGTTCCTCATCAAAGGTTTCGTGATATTCACTACCTGACATTTCAATAGCTGCATAGGTAGACTTCTCTTCTGCTTTGTTGTCCAATACGCCAGTTTCTATTATATTCCTACAGCAAAGACGAAGTGGTTCTGATGCAGTGGTTTGACATTTCCTTGACTTTAAAATACTTTGGACAACATTCGTTTTCCAATTTGTTCGTGTGGACTTGTCTTTGCAGACCGCATTCAAAAGACCAACAGCAAATGTCTCGGTTTGAGTGTAGCCCTCCTCACAAGCAACATCAACCAGAGCTTTTGCAAGAACGTAAGCATCTCCTTTAATGAGAATACTTAAAGCTGACTCACCCTTTTTGTCAGCTGTCCATGGATCAAGTCCTTTGTCGATGGTAATTTTCCAAAATGATTTTGGGTCATCTAATGAAACATCCGGGTAAAGACCACTGTGATCATCAAAAATTCTCCTATTGGCTGCAACAATAAGAGGTGATGCTTCTGATGAATCGACAACGTTAGTCTTTGCTCCAGCATCAAGCAACAGCTTCACAGCTATCCAGGTACTGCACAAATGTAAAGGAGTTTTATCGTTTTCATTTCTGGAATTCAGTTTTGCTCCACACTTTATAAGGTAGTTAAAGATTGTTTGTAGGAATTCCTCAAATGTGAGATCTCTCGTAACATTACTGGTATAGTCTTGAGGTGATGGTAATCTTAGTGTTGCCCAGAGGTGGAGTGGTGAGTCGAGATGAGCATCAGGTATGTTAATATATCCGGTTTTTCCTTCTTTTTCAGGTAAAAATAATTGCAAAAGTTTTAATGATTCGTGCAAAATATCTTGTCTTACTGTCTTATCACGCAAACCAAGTTCTTGATGGAAAAGCTGTAACATTAAATGAAAAACAGTTTCTCCACTTCGAGACCGTTCTTCAATGCTGGATCCGTGTTTGGACAAAAATGTGCAGACTTTAACCAAGGTTTTTACGTCTGACAACTGAGTTTCTTCTCCTAACCACCTTATAGGTGTAGACAAACAATACAGTAGGGGTGTTTGATTCTCATGGTTTCTCAAGTTAAATTGCACACCATGTTTCTCCAGCTGAAGACAAATCTCCATCACAATCTCTTGAGGTACTCCCATCGATGCTAAACCAGTCGCATAGTGAAGGGCTGTATTACCATCTGAATCAACACTATTAGGATCGGCACCTAACTTAACCAATAATTCTAAAGCTTCTGATACTCCATTTCCATTCTCACATTTTTCATTGATAAGCGCAATCAGCTTTTCCATTTCCTCATCGTCAATAAAGTGACAAGCTAGTTTTAAGGCTCTAGTGATGTCCCGTGTAAGAAATGGTCTTTTTTGGAACATAAGAGAGAACTTACAAAATGCTATATTCAAAATTGCTTCAGCAAATGTTATTTTCTGTACCTTACATTCTTCAAGAAAATCAAAAAAGCCAAGAGGAATGTTTTGTGAAAGTGAGTCTTCACTACAGTCATCACTATCATTATCATCTCCACTATTACTACGCACTTCATTATCATAGTCATCTTCATTATCACTATCATCTTCATTAATATACTTGAGTAAACATCTGTCAACAAAAAAGTCTAAAATGCTGCAATGACACTTATCGTTCAAGCGAAACGGATATTTTCTTCCTTTTTCAACAAGAATACGAGCTGACTTTGGATGGTTGAGAGCATAAAACAATGGTGTTCTCCCATAAACATCTTGCACATTTACGTATTCATCACCACCATCAATCAATGCACTAACCACACTCTCGTTGTTACTTTGTCGGACAGCATAAAACAAAGCAGTTTTGCCAATACCATCAGTTTTGTTGACATCAGCACCAGCATCAATCAATGCACTAACCACACTCCCGTTGTTACTTTCTCGGACAGCATGAAACAAAGGAGTTATGCCATAAGTATTAGTTATGTTGACATCAGCACCAGCATCAATCAATGCACGAACCACACTCTCGTTGTTACTTTGTCGGACAGCATGAAACAAAGCCGTTTCGCCAATACCATCAGCTTTCTTGACATCAGCACCCGCATCAATCAATGCACGAACCAAACTCTCGTTGTTACTTTGTCGGACAGCAATAAACAAGGCAGTTTTGCCATTACCATCAGTTATGTTGACATCAGTACCAGCATCAATCAATGCACGAACCACACTCTCGTTCTTATTTTTTCGGACAGCATAAAAGAAAGCAGTTATGCCATAAGTATTAGTTATGTTGACATCAGCACCAGCATCAATCAATGCACTAACCACACTCTCGTTGTTACTTTGTTGGACAGCATGAAACAAAACAGTTTGGCCAATACCATCAGTTTTGTTGACATCAGCACCAGCATCAATCAATGCACGAACCACACTCTCGTTGTTACTTTGTCGGACAGCATAAAAGAAAGCAGCTTCGCCATAAGTACCAGTTTTGTTGACATCAGCACCAGCATCAATCAATGCACGGGTCTCGCTCTCGTTTCTTTGAATGATGGCACGAATCAAAAGATCAGACTTTTCATTACTGTTATCAGTAGTCATCCTTTGATGTCAGAAGACTTGATGACCAACTGTAATATGTTGTTAAAGTATATTTTCTAATTCAGTGTCATAAAAAGGATTCATGTCCAACTGCTGTTTACTGGATTCAAGCCCAGTGTTTGTTCGTCATAATTATTTCACATCTTGAAGAAGATCTCATCTTTTCATCTCAATTCATTGGTTCAACTTACGATAAATCCGTCATATACCAGGTAATCCCTGTTCTTTCACAATATTTTCGTTCATTTGTAGTCTTACCGTCGTGATAGAAGTGTTTCTTTGCAGATCTCTTGGCCTTGTAATATTGTTGTTAAGGCACTTCCGCCTTCGTTATTCAATGCAGCACATTGTAGTCACATATCGATCGTTGATATCACTTGAACATCACTGTACCTATCAGAACGATTGTACTAAGACAAGATTACACGTTCTAACCACGTTCAAGGTGAGCGATGGACGAGATTTGAAGAAAAACTAGAGTAGAAATCCTTGCTTCGAAATCGTAGACTGCAGAATTCTTGGAATGTTCAGACTTGTATATAGTCATTTGAAAAAACGTCACTGACCGGTTCCGCGACTAAGCGACTGAACCGAAACGGAGCGTGGGTAGAAATCGCTGAAGCGCTTTTAAATTATTCGCTCTGAAGTAGTTTTTTTGTTTGTTTTTGTTTACTAATGAGCCAACACAAGCAGCAACCCTTTCAAACTTTGTCTTCGAGTTTTGAGAAAGGAAGACAAAAGTCTATATGACAAATATTCAGTCAAAGATGTTCCCAATTTTGGAACTGTTAATTCATTAAAATACTATTTCGCCAGCGAATTTTCGTACTGTAAGCCCGGCGCATATTTAATTAATAAGTGAAGAATTCAACCGCTTCAGTGATTTTTACCCATACTCCCATTCGGGCTAGTCGCGTAGTCGCGGAGACGGTCAGTGACAACGTTTTTTCAAATGACTGTATACGACCGTACAGGTATATGGTAATAACGACACAGGGATCCCAATTTTGATATGAAATGTACAGTGACAATGAGTCAAAGAAAAAGAAAACATATTTTGTATGATCAAAATTAATCCCAGACACGTACCCAGTCGCTTCTTATTGCGCTATTTCCTTACTCGCGCTGTGCTTGATGGGAAGGATTCAGTGAGTTCGCATCCCAAAAGCCTTTGCGCGCATTCAGCAGCAGAGTAAGTGACGACTGGGTACGAGTCTAGGGTCATTGGCCAATTAAAATGGTGCTGAGTTTTATGTTATCTTAAGCAACCACTCTAAAATAATAATGTCTTAAGGTGACTGGCTAATTTTGAAAAAAAAAAAAAGATTAAACTTTTTTTTAAACTACGATTTTTTAAAGTGAAATTTAATGCTTATTGCGAGTATGAAAAGAAAAATGGGGTATCCCGAGCTCATTTTTGAGATAATCAGTATTTAAGGTTGCCTACGCGTGAGTTTTTGAAGCAAAAATTGCGCCACCGAAAGTGATCAGAAAAAAAATTACAGCTCATAAAATAATAGTAGAGAAAATAAAGCAAAAGGAAAGAAAAGGAAAAGAAAAGAAAAAAAACTATAGAAAATGAAACGAAAGGAAAAGAAACAAAAGGAAAGGAAAGGAAAAGGAAAAAAAGAAAGAAAATAAAACGAAAGGAAAGGAAATGAAAGAAAAACGGAAAGGAAAAGAAAAGAAAAAAGTATAGAAAATGAAAATCAAACGAAAGGAAAGGAAAGGAAAAGAAAGAAAAGGAAAGGAAAGGGAAAGGAAAAAAAATAAAATAAAACGAAAAAAAGGAAAGGAAAAAAAAGAAAAGGAAAGGAAATTAAAAGAAAAATATAAAGAAAATAAAACGAAAGGAAAAAAAGGAAAAGAAAGGAAAGAAATAGAAACTGAAAGGAGCGTAAAAGTAGCCGACTTATCCAGCACTTAGGGCAAAAGCTGCTGTTTACGCGCGCTACTAGATGAACTAGATGTAGGTTTGAAGGTTGTTGGGGGGGGGAGGGGGGGGGGGCTGGGGGAGGATTGACGGACTACTGGTGACTTGTAAGTGGTGCACTGAGCGGACGGTAATACCACCATGAATTAATGTGGCCAAGCACGGGCCCTGAGGATGGTTATTCTCTTGAGTTTGAAGCCAAGAGTATCCCTGTTTACGTTTCTTATTACTTTAAATTGAACGATAGCGGACGTTAGTAGTCTTTCAGCTGTGACGTATTTCTGGGTCGAGTTTGGCCCAAGACGGTTAAAAATAGCGTTAAGAATAGCTTCTACAATTTATCCCCAGTCTCCAATAACCATAATTCTAAGCTAGAAATTCTTTAATTTAGAAAATATCTTTAAGAAATAAAATCTATATACCTTAACCGGAGTCGAATGACGTTACTTATTTTGGGTTCCCTGTGTCCCAGGCATTAACCACAGGTAACCCACATACCTACTTCCCGTTCACAAACATGAATGTTCGTTTGGCCTACTTATCTGATGCAGACAAACTTTATCACATCCATACTTCAGCAATCAAAGAAATCTGCTCGAAATTTTACAGAGAAGAAGAGGTCAAGCACTGGATTGAACGGCAAAGCAAAAATCGATATCTTGATTTCATAGAAAAAGGAGAAATTGTGGTTGTTGAAGATGAGGGAAGCAAGGGTGTTGGGGTTTGGGCATTTGTCCGACAACGAGGGAGAAAATTCAAGAGAAAATTGTACTACTGTTGAGAAAAAAGGTGTGTGTTTTTATTGGAAGAGATTCGGGGAATATTATGTGATTCAAGGATAGTGGACTTATTTTTAAAAGCTAATTATTATTAATGCTAATGGGGGGAGGGGGGAGAGATTAAAGTTTAGGTAGGGGGGAGAATAGCTAAGGAGTGGTAGCTAGTAAGTGGAGGGATGTTTCTTCCAAAGCTAAAATAGAAAATAGACCTAATTCGTCTTGTTAATTAAAAACAAATAGATAAATAAAATAAATGGGAAGTAATAGTGGATTCCATGTAGTGGCTCTTCTTCCACTGGATTCCAATTGAAATTTAGAAGTTGATTCTTGCAGATAGAGGGAAACCAGAGAACCCAGAATAACTCTTGAAGCACAGTAGGGTACCAACAAACAACTGTGACATATGACAACATATGACACCTAGCCCAATGGAAATAAAACCTGCATTAATATTAGTGAGAAGCTTTTTCAATATAATTTTTTTAACATAGATAGACAATATAGGTTTGAGTTTTTTTACAGAAGATTGTTTTACAAGATTCTTTTCTTTATTTAATAGTTGCACATCAGAAGACCCACAGGAATATATTGATACAATTATTCATACCAATCTTGAATCTTATAAGGGAATGATACATGGTCTAAAATGAGTAAAGATTGCACCAGGACAAATTAGATGAGGCCTGAAAGGGGATTGTGAGGAGCAGGAGTTTGGAAGGGGGAAGGGGGTTGGATTATTACTTATGGGAAGGGTAAGGGCTACCAGCCTCAAAACATTCCTTATTAGTTCTGGTACAATGTTTTCCCATCACAAACCATTTGTCATTCCCTTGAGAATAAAATTCTTTGTTTGAGTTATATATCCATATTATTTCATGTCTTCTCATGCAAGACCGTTAAGCAAAGAAAAGAATGATACATGGTCTTAAAAAAAAACAGGGAAAACATTATGCCCAAGCTAAAGGTCTATTGAGACAATATGAGAAAGAATTTATAAGGATTCTATTGTAGTTTATATATTCTAATTGCAGATGGATGGAAATTTGGTATTATACGAGCACTTTATGTTCACCCAGACCACATAAAAAATAAAGTGGGACAAACTTTACTGAAATGCATGGAAGAAAAGGCCAAAGAGAAGCATGCGAAAGAACTGGTTGTATATTCCACTGTGAATGCTATATCTTTCTATGAAAGGTTTGGATTTAATCTTGTGGGTGAAACTAAACAGTGTTGCCAGGGAGTTAATTTACAGTGTACAAAGCTGTTGAAAAAACTAGATAATTAATCGAAATAAAAATTTTTAGATTGAAAAAAAAAAGACTTGTTGAATAACGGAAGTGAATCATTTCCAGTTGGTAGCTAGTTTGGGTAGCATTCAATTCAATGTGGTCAACTTCTTCTTTGATTTTCTCCAAGCATACTGTATTCATGGATAGTGTTTAAACTCTATTACTGAACAGTGCATGAAAGTTTGCAAACTAATATAATAAACTAAACTATCATTTGCATGATACCACTTCTTTTACTTCCTGCTGTTTTCATAAACATGCGAACTCTGTAGTTGTGAGTTAAATTGCCCAATGAAATCTTGTTTTTCACTGCCGCCAGTCAAAAATATTAAAGGCACTGACTGATTATTTTGATTGACAGAAGTGAAAACCAAATTTCAGTGTGCAGCTCTAGCTACTGAGTTCACATGTTTATGAAAATAGTTGTATTAACTATGACCAGAGCTCTAGATCATGCTTATGAATTAAATAAAAGAAATTTTGCAAGACATTTCAGAAATTGTACGTTTGTCTAAACAATATCAGGACTGAAGTAATACCATTTTTAAATGAAATCACTCTTATTACTCTAAAAATTCTAAGTTGTATTAATATCGAAAAAAAATTTACAATATTTATCATCATCATCATCATCATCGTGACGACATCATGACTGAAAAAAAAATTTAGTTTCAGATTCCAAGGTTTCAGGCTCGTCTTATACGATACCAGACAAATTTTTAACCATTCAAATATTTGACCAGCACATTATTACTGTTTACAAGGAACCGTCTCTTGTTTGGTGTTTGAGTATTTTTTTTTGGGATAGCACAGTTCTGTGTCAATGGGCATATTTTACAAAATATTTTGAATTCCCACTTTATTTATCAGGTGAGCATTATTGATGTGTGTATAGTCCCTTAGACAAAATAGACTGCGTCTAGATCTATTGCTTTCCATTTATTCACATGCCATTCCCTTCAGTATTTCTTTGTTTCTTGAGAAGATACAATAATTAGCAATTATTGGATGAGGCTGGGAAATTATGCATGAGTGTTATCTAGATCTGCCAAAGCCGTAGTTTGACAGAGGCGGATAACACTCTTCAAGGTATGCATAATTTTTCATATCATACGATAGCCGAATCAAAACATTTTCTCAATTCAGTCATTTAAGAAAGCATTTCAGATAAGTTTGCAAACCTTGCCTGTTGGGAAACCATTTTTGTTTGGCAGCTATGATGATGTCAATCATCCAATAATCTGTAATCCAATAATCCAATTGGCTGTGGGCCAATCAGAAATGGAGAAATATAATGAATAAATAATGCTATTATACATGGTGGCCTAAAATGGTCATTTTGGAAAGAAAGGGACAGTTAATTATTTATCGGGGGGACAAGGTGGTGGTGGGGGGGGGGGGTTTGGGTAATAAGATAGCAAAAATGTATTTTTACTCCATGCAAACCCCCATTAGTTTGCCTAAGGACCCCCTGTTTATTTCCAACATTTTGAAGACTCTCCTATGTATAATTCATCAACGATTATTTCAAGGCTCCCTATTTTCTCACCCCCTCACCCCTCTAATAACTACCGTAATGAATATTCCCGTTAGAGTTTTGAAAGCTCCAAAAGATATATGAAAGAAATTTAATTATTATACGTAACATTTTGACATACCGGTAGGTAGCCTTACATTATATTATATTTATGTTATATTATTATATTATTTTATCATGGCTTTATATTTTTGCATATTAGTATACTTGTATTGTTGTTCTTTAGTTCAGTATCTATTGTATTTTACTGTTGTACTAATTAAGAAACTAATGAATATTCCCAAAGATCAGTACCGTATACATGGGAGTACAAGTGGGTCAGGACATCCTTTTTAGTAAATGGACCCAGCGGCAGATAGTTTTCTAGGGTCTTGTTACCTTGGAAACCTGTATATTGCCTCTTTAATTCTTTCTATTACATTACTCTTTGCTCTCATGTAAAATAGACACCCAGTAGGTACAGACAGGTTGTCTTATTGGATCCCCTGGACCAGGTTATCAAATGAAACACTGACTGATAGAAGCAGACAGCCAGTCTTTCAGTTACAGATGACTGGGTTTATGGCAACCTGGGGTTTTCATTAGGATGTAATAGGACTGAAAAAAGTTATTAAGACATGTTTAAAATGGTGTGCAAAAATATCATGCCCTCCCCCTCTGTCAGTTCCAGCCTGACAGCCCACTATCTATCACCACAGACCTTGAGCATGTCCTAGCAATAGTGAATAAAAGCTCCATAAATGGTACTTGGGAAGCATGGGTGGTGTGTGCTGCTACTGGACTGCCTCTCATCATATTATGTGACCTGGCTATGGGTACTGTATATTCCTGGGCTGGGTGTCATGTGAAAACTAGAGGTGTTTTCTGTGGTTTTTTCTCTTTCCGTAAAAATAAACTACTAAATTCCAATTTGATCTGGCATCAAAAGCTTCATCATGAGCCTCTGGGTCAAGACTGAGCAATCACTCCCTGCAATCAGTGTATAATAAAGTCACATATTCTTACTTGAAAATTGAGAGGGTGTAACCAACTTTTTATTTTTGTTGTTTTCAGGGAGACAAAGGCACATGTCTATACAAACAAACAGAAAGACCCCCCACAAAGAGCATCTAGATGGTTCCCTTGCTTTGCTCAGTTGCTCATGCCTATATCAAAATACATGAAAGCAATATATATGACAAGACTGTTGACATGAGAGACTCAACTGAGAAGGGTTAGTATGATCCTTGTAGGATGAGCATGCAGTCACTGGTGAGGAACTATTAAAGCCACTTGTACAAAGGAAGGCATTAAACTCAGAAGCCATTATTTATGATGAAATGTTCCTATCTATTTTCATGCTCTGTGGGAAAGGTGTTTTTCAAAGTTCCTGAGAACATTTTTCCCACATGGGTTTACAACTGAGTGAGCATTCCTGGGTAGAAAGGAGGTTATATATAGAACCATCACCCCAAGAGAATAGACTGTTATAACTAACTTTGTCAACTTGATAAAGAAAAAGAATAATGCATACTTGTTATACAATGGTTTTGAGTGGCATACCGTGGAATATCCCACAACTCACTTGTAGTTTCTAGTATACACACGAAAATACAAGTGACAAGTGGGATATTCCATGGTATACCACGAGAAACCATCATATAACCATTTTATCCCACAACATAGAAAATACAATGCATAGATTTAACATGCAGTGCATGATGGGAAGGAAGTGTGAATTACCGACGAATATACAACAGCTTTACTGCATTCTGATTGGCTGTATTTTCTATGCTGTGGGATAAATACAGTTATACACACCATTATCAAAGATAAGTAAGAATAATATGTAAATAACTATAATTTTAATATGACCACAACCACAACCACAGTGCAACTGAACTGCATATCTTTATTTCATTCTTTTGATAACTAATTACAAGTGAGACAAACAGAACACAAACGGAACTCTCTGGTGCTGTGAATTGCAAACAATTATCAATCAGGAAAAAACTACCAGGGTACGTACACAAGATAGCTACATGCTGTTGAGGGAATTCCCCAAACTGACCTGGCTACCCTTGCTGAAAGTTGACCAGGTACTAACCTAAACAGTTCCATGTGTGTTCCAAAGCTCACCTGACTACAAATGTCAATCAATACTGAATTTACACTAAGAGATTATATCTGTGTTATATAAAGAGTAAGAAATAATCGACTACATCAATGACTTTGGCAAAATTATGCCTCCAACTACAATTGAGTAACAGTGTATTTTCAAAAGCTGTGAACTGAAGTTCATTAATACTGAGTAATCAGTCTGACTATATGAAAGATAAAAGCATTAGTCCTCCCCATGTAAGAACTAGTATTTGCATGGAACAGTTAAAACGTACTGCGACCATCCAAACCTTATTAATCATCAATAATAGAATATAAAATACTACTGATTGTTGTATGTTGACTAGTGGTCAACAACATTCCTACAAAACATTCCTGGATCCGCCTCTGCATAAGGATAAAATATTACATACAAATGAGACAAATATATTTTGCACTCAAATAAACAACTCAAGAAAAACTGATTAATTCAAGCTTAAAATACATCAGCTGAATATAAAGAAAACTAGAATAAAAATCAAACCACAACCTGTATGTACATGATTATGATATGTAACCCAGAACACTAGCTATAACTCCATTCAATGTGTTTAAAATACCCTTCAATCAATCTCATCTGAATGTGCTTGTCTTTCAGCGTTGTGTCTTGTTTATCCTACTGATTGATACCCCTCCCCTCCCCTACTAAATCAATTATCAATGGTCCTTTAATACCAGTGTTTGTTGTACAGTGTTGTGTCTTGTTTATCCTACTGATAGATATCCCTCCCCTCCCCTACTAAATCAATTATCAATGGTCCTTTAACAACGGTGTTTGTAGATAGTTGATAACAATCTTGTGTTGTACAGTGTCTCCTGTGTCCCTGTGGCATTGGTATCTTTACGCACAGTACATGATAGTCATCACCTGGTGAAAAGAAAACAAACCAACTACGATTACTTCTATGTTTTTTTATGTCACGTGTGTTTTGTTTGATATTAAATTCAGTGTGACTTTTGAGTCGAATACAGTAGGGAAAAGATTGCAATGAATTAGGCAGATTAATTGTTAAATACCATATTTTCTAGATGTTTGTGCAGATATAACTCCAGTCCAGTTAAAAATGAATACATAAGGGATTTGCCAGGAATTAGCAGAGGGGAGGGGATGGAAAAAAGGGGGAGGGTCATAACTTTTTGAATCCCTGAAAAGGGAGAGTCATGAAGAAATAGGCAGTGAAAAAGGGAGGGTCACATATATTTATGCTCTTGTAGATGCCCCTCAAAACACTGGAAATCTTTTCTGGGGCTCTCTGAATTTCAAAATTCCTCAGGGGGCATACCCCCAAAGCCCTTTACGAGCTCCGGCCTCCGGCGACCATTACCCTTGACCCACTCCCAAAAAATCCCCTCAACAGTCATATCTTAATGAAAAAGAATATTGAATTACTTGCTTACAAGTCAGAGCAATAGACAAAAGCTATTAAACAAATAAGTGTAAAGTTGTCTCTAGCAAGAACTCATAATGCTCAGCATCACCCTATAGCTGCCGTAGCACTGCTATTGACAACATCATCATCATGATCATCATGATCATCATGATCATCATGATCATCATCATCATCATCATGATCATCATCATGATCATCATGATCATCATGATCATCATCATCATCATCATCATCATCATCATCATCATGATCATCATCATCATCATCATCATCATCATCATCATCATCATCATCATCATCATCATGATCATCATCATCATCATCATCATTATCATCATCATCATCATAACTAGTTGCCACCATTCTCATTCATGGTTAAAGGCATATAGGTTAATTGATACATGATATTAAAGAAAGATGCTTTTACATACACTCATATCATTTCCTAGGTTAATAAATATTTAGGATATCTGGATATATATATGTTCAAGAATAGGTCTTATTTCAGCTTTGTCTAGGAGGTATTATCTGTGCAGGGTGCATGATATTTTAGGCCTACCCCATGGGGAGGGTCAGGAAATTTCATTCCCATTGCTAGTATAGGGAGGGTCACACCATTTTTGGCACTCAATTTCAAATCTCCACCCTCTCCCCCTCCCCCAGCCCCAGCTAATTTCTGACAAGTCCCCAAGTAAATATTTTGTAGTAGAGAAAACGTCTGTGGTACTGAGCCTTGCTCACTTGCAGCACAAGTATAACAGTAAACAGTGGCCAGAGTTTTAGAGATGGGGTACAAGGGGAGTATTCGCCTTTTAATGCATTCATAAGCAGATATTGATACGATTCATGAAACCCCTATATGAAGTTGTTATTACTGCAGTTCTCAATATTCTGTGACCTCAGTAGTTGTGAGTTGCCTGTTAACTAGAATTTGGTTTTTCACTGCTGCCAACTGATTAGTTTTGATTGACGGCAGCGAAAATACAATTTCACAACAAATAATACGTTGAAATACTTGAGTTTGCAGAATATTGAGAATCACCGTAATTAAATAATTGAAACATCTTACCTGTACCTTGTTACTTGTTCATTGAGTACCTGATTTCTTCTACTGTTTGATCCCATCCATGATCAGTCACAGCCTTGTACACTTCCATTACAAGATGAGGGAAATATTCCAGAAACACGTAGTCTTTCAGTAACAATTTCTTGATTGGTGCTGGTCGTGTGGCTTCAGAGACGTGTGCGTAAGCATTTCGTATAAACCGTACTAACTCTACTACAGACTGAGTATCATAAGACCTTCTCCCTGGCGGAGACGTCATTTCAGTGTAGATAAGAGGCATCTCCTTATACCTGGGGTCATTCCACTTCCCATGCACGACTATGGTATTAAAGTTTCTCTCCAAGTCGGTTTCCACAGGAGTTAAGCCAGTTGATCTTCTTGCACGTGGGCATCCAAACACTGATTGGTTTCCAACAGCAATAAGAAAACCATTTTTTTTCTCGTTCGACCAGAACAATGGATGATCAAGAGCTTTCCCTGCAGTTGGTCGATCTTTTACATCATGCCAGAGCATGTTATTCACCGTGTGAGTGGCTTCTGGAGAAAGAGAGTCATCCCATCCTTTCATTTTACCCTTTGCAATGTTGGTTTCTATCTGGTGATGCACTTGACTATTGTTCTTAGAGAAGGGGTGTTTATCTTCTGACAGAATGTAATGAACAACAAGTCCACATGAAAACATGTCGGATGCCTTGGAATGATCACGAGTACCCATCAACACTTCTGGAGCCATCCAACACCTTGTTCCGGCATTAGTACCAAGCACTGTAGTGGCGATACTATCAATGCGACGGCTGAGACCAAAGTCAGCAATTTTCAAACGTAGTTGAGGATGTGTTTTATAGAGAATATTCCCAGGCTTTAGGTCACGATGAATGATATCCTGGGCATGAAGAAACTTCAACCCTTTAACTACATCTTCACAAAGTAGAATACTTTTTTTGGCGTCAAATGTGGAACCATCAGTAAGGTACTCATCTAGATTTCCTTCCATCAGTTCTAAAATGATGTATGAGAACTTTTCCTCTTCAAAGTAATACAAATAACGAACTATTTGTTCACAGTCTGCAAGAGCAGTGAGATTTGAAATCTCTCGCTTGTCTTCTGGTAGCGGCATACGTAACTTCTCAATGCGCTTGATGGCCACTTCTCTACCATCTTTTTCATTGATTCCAACAAAGACATGGCCAAATGAGCCACTTCCTATGTGTTCTTTATGGCACCAAAATTCCTCATGGATCACATCACACTCTTGTCGCCAAGCAACTTTGGCCAATTTAACTCCATATTTCTTTGAAATAGAAGTCCATGGAATGAGTACAGAAACTTTGTCAAAATCTAAGGTTTTGGTGAGGAGTTCTTTAAGAGCATCAGAATTGTCTGCCATGCCCAGGCAAGCACTTCCATCAGCTCCATACAAGCGAAGGACCTTAATGATTTCACAATGCACAGATGATTTTTCAAACTTTCTTTCTATTGAATTGTGTGAAGTGTCCATTCTTCTCTTCTTTGATTCAGGTTGTCCCTCATCATTTATTTCGTCATCTTCACTACCTGACATTTCAATAGCTGCAGAGGAAGACTTCTCTTCTGCTTTGTTATCCAATACGCCAGTTTCTATTATATTCCTACAGCAAAAACGAAGTGGTTCAGACTCAGTGGTTGGACCTTTCCTTGACTTTAAGATACCTTCAACAACATTCGTTTTCCAATTCGTTCGTGTGGACTTGTCTTTGCAGATTGCATTTAAAAGACCAACAGCAAATGTCTCGGTTTGAGTGTAGCCCTCCTCACAAGCAACATCAACCAGAGCTTTTGCAAGAACGTAAGCATCTCCTTTAATGAGAATACTTAAAACTGACTCACCCTCTTTGTCAGCTGTCCATGGATCAAGTCCTTTGTCGATGGTAGTTTTCCAAAATGATTTTGAAATAGGGTCATCTAATGAAACATCTGGGTAAAGACCACTGCGATCATCAAAAATTCTCCTATTGGCTGCAACAATAAGAGGTGATGCTTCTGATGAATCGACATCGTTAGTCTTTGCTCCAGCATCAAGCAACAGCTTCACAGCTATCCAGGTACTGCACAAATGTAAAGGAGTTTTATCCTCTTCATTTCTGGAATTCAGTTTTGCTCCACACTTTAAAAGGTAGTTAAAGATTGTTAGTAGGAATTCCTCAAATGTGAGATCCTTTGTAACATTACTGGTATAGTCTTGAGGTGATGGTAATCTTAGTGTTGCCCAGCGGTGGAGCGGTGAGTCGAGATCAGCATCAGGTATGTTAATAATTCCTGTTTTTCCTTCTTTTTCAGGTGAAAATAATTGCAAAAGTTTTAATGATTCGTGCAAAATATCTTGTCTTACTGTCTTATCACGTAAACCAAGTCCTTGATGGAAAAGCTGTAACATTAAATGAAAAACAGTTTCTCCTCTTCGAGACCTTTCTTCAATGCTGGATCCGTGTTTGGACAAAAATTTGCAGACTTCTACCAAGGTTTTAATTTTTACGTCTGACAACTGATTTTCTTCTTCTATATATAACCTCCGTATATGGGTAGACAAACAATACAGTAGGGGTGTTTGATTCTCATGGTTTCTCAAGTTAAATTGCACACCAAGTTTCTCCAGCTGAAGACAAATCTCCATCACAATCTCTTGAGGTACACCCATCAATGCTAAACCAGTCGCATAGTGAAGGGCTGTATTACCATATGAATCAACACTATTAGGATCGGCACCTAACTCAACCAATAGTTGTAAAGCTTCTGATACTCCTCCATTTTTCCATTTTCCATTTATAAGCGCAATCAGCTTTTCCATTTCCTCATCCTCAATAAACTGACTAGCTAGTTTTAAGGCTCTAGTGATGTTCCATGTAAGAAATGGTCTTATTTGTAACATAAGAGAGAACTTACAAAATGCCATATTCAAAATTGCTTCAGCAAATGTTATTTTCTGTACGTTACATTCTTCAAGAAAATCAAAGAAGCCAAGAGGAATGTTTTGTGAAAGTGAGTCTTTACTACAGTCATCAGTATCATTATCATCTTCACTATCACTATCATCTTCATTATCATTATCATCTTCATCATCACTATCATCTTCATTATCATTATCATCTTCATCATCACTATCATCTTCATTATCATTATCATCTTCATCATCACTATCATCTTCATTAATATGTTTGAGTAAACATATGTCAACAAAAAAGTTTAAAATGCTGCAATGACACTTATCGTTCAAGCGAAACGTATATTTTCCTCCCTTTTCAACAAGAATACGAGCTGACTTCGGATGTTCGAGAGCATAAAACAATGGTGTTCTCCCATAAACATCTCGCACATTTACGTATTCATCACCACCATCAATCAATGCACGAACCACCATCTCGTTGTTACTTTCTTGGACAGCAATAAACAAAGCAGTTTGGCCCTCAACATTAGTTTTGTTGACATCAGCACCAGCATCAATTAGTGCACCAACCACACTATCGTTGTTACTTTGTCGGACAGCATTTCAAACAAAGCAGTTTCACCATGATCAGCAGTTATGTTGATATCAGCACTAGCATCAATCAATGCACGAACCACCATCTCGTTGTTACTTTCTTGGACAGCAATAAACAAAGCAGTTTGGCCATGATCATTAGTTTTGTTGACATCAGCACCTGTATCAATCAATGCATGAACCACACTCTCGTTGTTACTTCGTTCGACAGCAATAAACAAAGCAGTTTGGCCATGATCATTAGTTTTGTTGACATCAGCACCTGCATCAATCAATGCACGAACCACCATCTCGTTGTTACTTTGTTCGACAGCAATAAACAAAGCAGTTTGGCCAATATTATCAGTTTTGTTGACATCAGCACCTGCATCAATCAATGCACGAACCATACTCTCGTTGTTACGTGGTCGGACAGCATAAAGCAAAGCAGTTAAGCCATAAGTATTAGTTATGTTGACATCAGCACCAGCATCAATCAATGCACGAACCACACTCTCGTTGTTACTTTGTTGGACAGCACGAAACAAAACAGTTTGGCCAATACCATCAATTTTGTTGACATCAGCACCTGCATCAATCAATGCACCAACCACACTCTGGTTGTTACTTTGTTGGACAGCATGAAACAAAGCAGTTTCGCCATCAGCAGCAGTTATGTTATCAGTAGTCATTCTTTTATGTCAGAAGACTTGATGACCAACTGTAATATGCTGTTAAAGTATATTTTCTATTTCAGTGTCATAAAAAGGATTCATATCCAACTGCTGTTTACTGGATTCAAGCCAAGTGTTTGTTTGTCATAAGCATTCCACATATTGAACAAGATCTCATCTTTTCATCTCATTTAATTGGTTCAGCTTACGATCAATCCGTCATATACCAGGTAATCCCTGTTCTTTCACAATATTTTCGTTCATTTGTAGTCTTACCGTCTTGATAGAAGTGTTTCTTTGCAGAACTCTTGGCCTTGTATTAAAGTTGTTGTTAAGGCACTTCCGCCTTCGTTATTCAATGCAGCATATTGTAGTCACATATCGATCGTTGATATCACTTGAACATCACTGTACCTATCAGAACGATTGTACTAAGACAAGATTACAGTAGATCTAACCACGTTCAAGGTGAGATATCGAATGATTTGAAGAAAAACTTGAGCTTAAAATTCCTTCCTTCGAGTTCGCAGCGTTTGATCGACTGTAGAAGGTGCGTCTTGGAATGTGCAGACTTGCATATGACCATATATTTCAATAACGACACAGGGATCCCAATCTTGATATCAAATGTACGGTTAGGTTTTTACGATCACTTGTTCTTGTCTCTGACAAGAAAGGCGAGTATGTTTATCGATCTAGTTTCTTTACACATCTCATGATTATTATCAAATTAAATTATTTATTTTAAGATTTCTCTTTATTTTTCTGTCTATTTTTAGCCGTACCAGTTCCCATCATCCGTCACTGGCTCCTCATCCAAGATGGCGGCTCAAAAGTTCAGATTTGCAATAAAGTTCAATGACGTCAAGTTTGTTGGCAAATATCTAATAATTGGTGCACAGAATAACAGCAAAGCTAAAATACTCAACCAGTGTACATGCAGATGGCTGTCTAGCTTGAATGGTTCAATGTTTAAGGATAATTGAACGACCACAGCGTGTGTAAGTTCAGCCAACTCCAAATGGCTTCCAAACAAGATGGCGAAACCTTTGTTGGTGAGGTGGCTAGCAAATGAATCCAAGAAGAAGAAAGATACCAGCGTGTTGGGAGATTTGATGGAGAGATAAGAGCAGCTACTCAGTTAACAGTAGGTGCCAAAGGTATGCATGGTGTTGTTTTTCCCTATTTTTCTCTTTATTCATTGTTTATTATTTATCAACTTCTATCATTACGATTATCATTTTTTCTTTTTCTATCCTTATTACCTTCCCCCTTTCTCACTTCTCCCGCCCTGTACCTTCCTGTTAGTTTGCTCTCTCTCCCTGCCATGGTTTGCACAAGCCTTGAAAAGTCCTTGAAAATGTACTGATTTCTTGAATATACTCCTTGTATCCTGAAAAAATCATTTTGTCCTTGAAAACTTTTGGAATTTTTTTCATTGATTCCTTGAATATTCCAATTTGTCCTTGAATTTTGTGGGTTCTGTTGGCATAATTCTTATTCTGCACCAAAACAGTATAAATCTTGGTCATCAGTTAACAAAAATTTCATAAACTTTCATTTTCTAGTTCGCCATTATTCTTGTTCTGGGTAATTCTCTAAATGGCATATGGGCTACTTTGTATTTAGGAATTAATCAATCCCACAATATTTTAGATTTAAAATAGTCCTTGAAAAAAACCAAATTGTCTTGGAAAATTCCTGGAATTTTTTCTTGCAATTTCTGTATGAAACATGCCCTGCTATATTCCTAATACTACTCCTAGCATGGCTTCAGGTTTTCCTGCAGCTCTGTGTTTTCTTGGCTGGTACCACATATTCCTCTCATTCCCCATTCTTCTTTTCACATGCCCTTTTTCTTCCCCACTCTTTTGCATAACAGACTTATTTTACACAGAAACCCCATTTTCGACAAACCCCATGGGGTATCCTGGGTGTTTTGAGATTTATTATTAAATGTGTACAATGCCCTGCCCCCTCAGGAAGGAAAACTTACCAAAGACAGCTAATCACAGCCCTATACTAATCCCTAGGGTGTCCTGGAGATCAATCCCTGGGAAAGCCGATGACAACTGTCTGATCTGAGAAAAAATATTAACCAATCAGAATCGAGAAAATTTGCAAAACTGAGGTGTCATCCTTAGTAGCTCAGTGATTTAGGAAACGGTTATTTCTTTATTTCATTTTCCCACTCAATAATATTAATGAATATCTGATAGTATAGGTATACAAAATATGTACTATCCAAAAACTCTCCTGGAAATCTAGATTTACCTCTGATATAAACTTTTCTGAGTCAATTTTTGCAGGCTTCATGACACTTCAGTTTGTAGTGACATCATTTTTACGTCACTATTTCAGATCAGCTGGAAGTGCGTAACAATTCCAACACAGTGGTCTCTTATAGCTTGGGTTTAGTGTTGTCCCATTTTCGACTCTGTGTAATGATTAATCATTGATAATGTATTGATTATCATCGAAAACAAACAGTGATTAATATCATCCATCATCCAAACCTGAAAACATGAAATAAATGCTACATATTGGTGATGTATGACTGAAAGAATCGTATTTCTGTTTCTTATGTTAGGTTTTGTTATTATCAACCATTACTGTATGTTGATGTAACAGCAGATGTTGTTGCAATCAAGGAACAACCAAGAAACAAGAATATGGAACAGTATGTCTTTGCTTTCAAGGTAGATTGGTCAGATGATACAACTAGTAGCATTGTGTGGAGGAGTTACAGCGAGTTCTTTGATCTACAGTGCTGGCTAATACACTAGACTCATTTCCTGAGGAAGCCGGGAAGAAGAGGAGGACTAGAATCATTCCATTCCTTCCAGGTAAGCTTATGTAACTAAGACAAAAGGGGTAAACTATTATAAACATGGTTAAGTTATACCACATTTACATAATGTAGTGACATATGTCAGAGCTGATTGCATCACTTAAGCAGTCTTCCCCTCCCTTCCCTGCTTTAATAGGGACCATTCTTAATCTATGTGTTGGGGGACCAAGGGAGGGAACTTAATATAAATTTTTTAGGGGAGAGCAATTCTTTTACTTAAGGGGGCTATCAAATACTAGTGAAGGGGTGTTATTCTATATTTATATCTGGTAATATTATACAAGTCTGAGGGGGAGCACAAATGATTATTGGTTTTATAGAGGGGGGCTACCAAAAATGTGTTATTTTAACACTCGGAATGCACATACTGTACGTACTGTAGCCCCCCAACCCATGAATTGTGAATACATGCATCATGAGTTCCACGCTACAGCTGGTCTATGCGCATGCTCACATGATGAAAAAGTGGGAAAATATTTTATGAAATAATTTTTCAGTATATTTGATTTAGGATAACTTTATAGTACTTCATCTCGTATATTGAATGAAAATTGTGCTTGACAAGAATGATACAACTAAAATATAGCATATTTTACAAAATATTTTGAATTCCCACTTTTTTTATCAGGTGAGCATTATTGATGTGTGTACAGTCCCTTAGACAAAATAGACCGCGTGTATTGTTTTCCATTTATTCACATGTCATTCCCTTCAGTATTTCTTTGTTTCTTGAGAAGATACAATAATTAGCAATTATTGGATGAGGCTGGGAAATTATGCATAAGAGTGTTATCTAGATCTGCCAAAGCCGTAGTTTGACAGGCGGATAACACTCTTCAAGGTATGCATAATTTTTCATATCATACGATAGCCGAATCAAAACATTTTCTCAATTCAGTCATTTTAGAAAGCATTTCAGATAAGTTTACAAACCTTGTCTGTTGGAAAACCATTTTTGTTTGGCGGCTATGATGATGTCAATCGTCCAATAATCTGTAATCCAATAATCCAATTGGCTGTGGGCCAATCAGAAATGGGGAAATGTAATGAATAAATAATACTATTATACATGGTGCCCTAAAATGGTCATTTTGGAAAGAAAGGGACAGTTAATTATTTATCAGGAGGACAAGGTGGGGGGGGGTATGGGTAATAAGATAGCAAAAATGTATTTTACTCCATGCAAACCCCCATTAGTTTGCCTAAGGACCCCCTGTTTATTTCCAACATTTTGAAGACTCTCCTACATATAATTTATCAACGATTATTTCAAGGCTCCCTATTTTCTCACCCCTCTAATAACTACCATAATGAATGTTCCCGTTAGAGTTTTGAAAGCTCTAAAAGATATATGAAAGAAATTTAATTATTATACGTAACATTTTGACATAGGTAGCCTTACATTATATTATATTTATGTTATATTATTATATTATTTTATCATGGCTTTATATTTTCACATATTAGTATACTTGTATTGTTGTTCTTTAGTTCAGTATCTATTGTATCTTACTGTTGTACTAATAAAAAAAATAATGAATATTCCCAAAGATCAGTACCGTATGCATGGGAGTACAAGTGGGTCAGGACATCCTTTTTAGTAAATGGACCCACCGGCAGATTGTTTTCTAGGGTCTTGTTACCTTGGAAACCTGTATATTGCTTCTTTAATTCTTTCTATTACATTACTCTTTGCTCTCATGTAAAATAGACACCCATTAGGTACAGACAGTTTGTCTTATTGGATCCCCTGGACCAGGTTATCAAATGAAACACTGACTGATAGAAGCAGACAGCCAGTCTTTCAGTTACAGATGACTGGGTTTATGGCAACCTGGGGTTTTCATTAGGATGTAATAGGACTGAAAAAAGTTATTAAGACATGTTTAAAATGGTGTGCAAAAATATCACACCCTCCCCCTCTGTCAGTTGCAGCCTGACAGCCCACTATCTATCACCACAGACCTTGAGCATGCCCTAGCAATAGTGAATAAAAGCTCCATATAAATGGTACTTGGGAAGCATGGGTGGTGTGTCCTGCTACTGCACCGTCTCTCACCATATTATGTGACCTGGCTTATGGGTACTGTATATTCCTGGGCTTGGTGTCATATGTGAAAACTAGAGGTGTTTTCTGTGGTTTTTACCTCTTTCCGTAAAAATAAACTACTAAATTCAAATTTGATCTGGCATCAAAACCTTAATCATGAACCTCTGGGTCAAGACTGAGCAATCACTCCCTGCAATCAGTGTATAATAAAGTCACATATTCTTACTTGAAAATTGAGAGGGTGTAACTACCTTTATATTTTTGTTGTTTTCAGGGAGACAAAGGCACATGTCTATACAAACAAACAGAAAGACCCCCCACAAAGAGCATCTAGATGGTTCCCTTGCTTTGCTCAGTTGCTCATGCCTATATCAAAATACATGAAAGCAATATATATGACAAGACTGTTGACATGAGAGACTCAACTGAGAAGGGTTAGTATGATCCTTGTAGGATGAGCATGCAGTCACTGGTGAGGAACTATTAAAGCCACTTGTACAAAGGAAGGCATTAAACTCACAAGCCATTATTTATAATGAAATTTTCCTATCTATTTTCATGCTCAGCTGTAGGAAAGGTATTTTTCAAAGTTCCAGAGAAGATTTTTCCCACATGGGTTTACAACTGAGTTAGCATTCCTGGGTAGAAAGGAGGTTATATATAGAACCATCACCCCAAGAGAATAGACTGTTATAACTAACTTTGTCAACTTGATAAAGAAAAAGAATAATGCATACTTGTTATACAATGGTTTTGAGTGGCATACCGTGGAATATCCCACAACTAACTTGTAGTTTCTAGTATACACACGAAAATACAAGTGACAAGTGGGATATTCCATGGTATACCACGAGAAACCATCGTATAACCATTTTATCCCACAACATAGAAAATACCAATGCATAGATTTAACATGCAGTGCATGATGGGAAGGAAGTGTGAATTACCGATGAATATACAACGGCTTTCCTGCATTCTGATTGGCTGTATTTTCTATGCTGTGGGATAAATATAGTTATACACACCATTATCAAAGATATAAGAATAATTATGTAAATAACTATAATTTTAATATGACCACAAGCACAACCACAGTGCAACTGAACTGCAATCTTTATTTCATCCTTTTGATAACTAATTACAAGTGAGACAAACAGAACACAAACGGAACTCTCTGGTGCTGTGAATTGAAAACAATTATCAATCAGGAAAAAACTACCAGGGTACACAAGACAGCTACATGCTGTTGAGGGAATTCCCCAAACTGACCTGGCTACCCTTGCTGAAAGTTGACCAGGTACTAACCTAAACAGTTCCATGTGTGTTCCAAAGCTCACCTGACTACAAATGTCAATCAATACTGAACTTACACTAAGGGATTATAACTGTGTTATATAAAGAGTAAGAAATAATCGACTACATCAATAACTTTGGCAAAATTATGCCTCATCCTACAATTGAGTAACAGTGCATTTTCAAAAGCTGTGAACTGAAGTTCATTAATACTGAGTAATCAGTCTGACTATATGAAAGATAAAAGCATTAGTCCTCCCCATGTAAGAACTAGTAATGCATGGAACAGTTAAAACGTACTGTGACCATCCAAACCTTATTAATCATCAATAATAGAATATAAAATACTACTGATTGTTGTATGTTGACTAGTGGTCAACAACATTCCTACAAAACATTCCTGGATCCGCTTCAGCATATAAGGATAAAATATTACATACAAATGAGACAAATATATTTTGTACTCAAATAAACAACTCAAGAAAAACTGATTAATTCAAGCTTAAAATACAGCAGCTGAATATGAAGAAAACTACAATAAAAATCAAACCACAACCTGTATGTACATGATTATGATATGTAACCTAGAATGTGTTTAAAATACCCTTCAATCAATCTCTGAATAAGTTTGATTGATGCTGTAACTGATGGTATTGTCTGGTTGATGTAAGTAAAACTGCACATAGAAAAAAAATCTCATTCCAAGAAAAATGTTATTTCACTCTGAATATAACTGAAATTGAATGAAAATGGGATTTTTGGTTTTCCATTTTTTTGTCTCATTTTTCTCTTCATTTTCTTTTTCATTGATTAATATGTACACTATCTTAAGAAGTAATTTGTAATTTAGGGACTGGTCATTAATAAGAGGGGGAGAGAGGGCTGGTGCAAATGGGTGAAGGGTCATTATTTTTCATGCAAACTCAAAGGGAGGATCACAAAAGATCGTGGAAGCCTTTGAGGGGGGTCACTATCAATTTCTGTCAAATATTATGGGGTATCAACAATTTATCTGCAGCAGGAAAGGGGGGCCTCTTAAAATTATGCAGATCAAAAGTAAAATGCTCCAGTCCCCCCTCTCATTAATGACCAGTCCCTTATGAAAAAAGGAACTACAAAGTTTTCGATCATGTCTTTTAAGTTTATCATACTGATTGATACCCCTCCCCTCCCCTACTAAATCAATTATCAATGGTCCTTTAATACCAGTGTTTGTTGTACAGTGTTGTGTCTTGTTTATCCTACTGATTGATACCCCTCCCCTCCCCTACTAAATCAATTATCAATGGTCCTTTAATACCAGTGTTTGTTGTACAGTGTTGTGTCTTGTTTATCCTACTGATTGATACCCCTCCCCTCCCCTACTAAATCAATTATCAATGGTCCTTTAATACCAGTGTTTGTTGTACAGTGTTGTGTCTTGTTTATCCTACTGATTGATACCCCTCCCCTCCCCTACTAAATCAATTATCAATGGTCCTTTAATACCAGTGTTTGTTGTACAGTGTTGTGTCTTGTTTATCCTACTGATTGATACCCCTCCCCTCCCCTACTAAATCAATTATCAATGGTCCTTTAATACCAGTGTTTGTTGTACAGTGTTGTGTCTTGTTTATCCTACTGATTGATACCCCTCCTCTCCCCTACTAAATCAATTATCAATGGTCCTTTAATACCAGTGTTTGTAGATAGTTGATAACAATCTTGTGTTGTACAGTGTCTCCTGTGTCCCTGTGGCATTGGTATCTTTACACACAGTACATGATAGTCATTACCTGGTGAAAAGAAAACAAACCAACTACGATTACTTCTAATACAATGGTTTCTTATGTTATATGTGTTTTGTTTGATATTATATTCAGTGTGACTTTTGAGTCGAATATTAATCGTAGGGAAAAGATCATGCAATGAAGGCATACTTATAAATGTTCGAACCAATCATCTCAGTCCAGTTTAAAATAAATTCAATAAAAAATCTTTTACCTTATTACGTGAAATGTTCGCGACACTTTAACGCGATTTTCGCGATTTCGAAAAAATCGCGAAACTAAAGTGTCACGAAAAATAAGTGTCGCGAAATTATAATGACGCGAAAATTTAATGACCCCCCCCCCCCCCCCCCCCATGTTTAAGAAAGTCAAGAATTTAATGAGCATTAAAAAGCATGGATAAAAGACGCTGCTATGTGAACCAAGTACTAGCGCCTATTGATCCTGATCAACAATGAATGATTGGAACAAGTATTTAATATACTAAAGTCAAAACCAAGGAACTAGTGAGTTTTCTAAAGGTATTTTTACGTATTTGGAAACGTGAATAATCTATTCAATGAAATTGCGAAATTCGAGTGATCAAGAATATGATTTTTTCGCAAAATCGCGAAATTAAAGTGTCGCGAAAATTTTATGTAATAAGGTAGTAATGAAAACAGTCTGTGGTACTGAGTTTGATCACTTGCAGGACAAGCATAACAGTAAGCAGTGGTGTAGCGAGAGTCTTAGAAGTGTGATATATAAAGGGGAATATGCGCATTCTAGTGCATTCATAATCCCATATCAATATATAGGATTCATGGAACCCCTCTATAAAGTTGTTATTGATTAATTATTATAAGACATTTTACCTGTACCTTGTTACTTGTTCATCGCGTACTTGATTTCTTCTACTGTTCGATCCCATCCATGATCGGTCACAACCTTGTACACTTCCATCACAAGATGAGGGAAATATTCCAGAAACACGAAGTCTTCCAGTAACAATTTCTTGATTGGTGTTGGTCGTGTGGCTTCAGAAACGTGTGCGTAAGCATTTCGTATAAACCGCACTAACTCCACTACAGAGTTAGTATCGTAAGACCTTCTCCTTGGTGGAGTCATTTCAGCGTAGATAGGAGGCATGTCCTTATACCTGGGGTCATTCCACTTTCCATTCACGACTATGGTACTAAAGTTCTTCTCCAAATCGATCTCCACAGGAGTTAAGCCAGTTGATCTTCTTGCACGTGAGTATCCAAACACTGACTGGTTTCCAACGGCATTAAGAAAATCATTTTTTTTCTGGTTCAACCAGAACAATGGATGATCTAAAGCTTCCTCCGCAGTTGGTCGATCCTTTTCATCACCCCGAAGCATGTTCTTGACAATGTGAGTGGCTTCTGGAGAAAGAGAGTCATCCCATCCTTCCATTCTGCTATTTTCCATGTTGGTTTCTATCTGGTGAGCCACTTGACTATTGTTCTTAGAGAAGGGGTGTTTTTGTTCTGACAGAATGTAATGCAGAACAAGTCCGCATGAAAACATGTCAGATGCCTTGGAATGATCGGAACTAACCAGCTTTAACAATTCTGGAGCCATCCAACACCTCGTTCCTGCATTAGTACCATACACTGTGGTAGCGCTACTTTCAACACGACGGCTGAGACCAAAGTCAGCTATTTTCAAACGAAGATGAGGATGTGTTTTATAGAGAATATTCACGGGCTTCAGGTCGCGATGAATGATATCCTGGGCATGCAGAAACTTCAATCCCTTGACTACATTTTCACAAAGTTGACTACTTTTTCTGGCCTCAAATGTGGAACCATCAGTAAGGTACTCGTCTAGATTTCCTTCCATCAGTTCTAAAACAATGTATGAGAACTTTTCCTCTTCAAAGTAATACAAATATCGAACAACTTGATCGCAGTCTGCAAGAGATGTAAGATTTGTAATCTCTCGTTTGTCTTCTGGTCGCTGCATACGTAATTTCACGATGCGTTTGATGGCCACTTCTCTACCATCTTTTTCATTGATTCCAACAAAGACATCACCATATGAGCCACTTCCTATGTGTTCTTTATGACACCAAAATTCCTTATTGATCACATCGCACTCTTGACGCCTAGCAACTTTGGCCAATTTGACTTCATATTTCTTTGAAATAGAAGTCCATGGAATGAGTACAGACACTTTGTCCAAATCTAAGGTTTTGGTGAGGAGTTCTTTCAGAGCATCAGAATTGTCTGCCATGTCCAGGCAAGCACTGCCATCAGCTCCATACAAGCGAAGGACCTTAATGATTTCACAATGCACAGATGATTTTTCAAACTTTCTTTCTATTGAATTGTGTGAAGTGTCCATCCTTCTCTTCTTTGATTCAGGTTGTCCCTCATCATTTGTTTCGTCATCTTCACTACCTGACATTTCAAAAGCTGCAGAGGAAGACTTCTCTTCTGCTTTGTTATCCAATATGCCAGTTTCTATAATATTCCTACAGCAAAAACGAAGTGGTTCAGACGCAGTGGTTGGACCTTTCCTTGACTCTAAGATACCTTCAACAACATTCGTTTTCCAATTTGTTCGTGTGGACTTGTCTTTGCAGATCGCATTTAAAAGACCAACAGCAAATGTCTCGGTTTGAGTGTAGCCCTCCTCACAAGCAACATCAACCAAAGCTTTTGCAAGAACGTAAGCATCTTTTTTAATGAGAATACTTAAAACTGACTCACCCTTTTTGTCAGCTGTCCATGGATCAAGTCCTTTGTCGATGGTAGTTTTCCAAAATGATTTTGGGTCTTCTAATGAAACATCCTGGTAAAGACCACTGTGATAATCAAGAATTCTCCTATTGGCTGCAACAATAAGAGGTGATGCTTCTGATGAATCGACATCGTTAGTCTTTGCTCCAGCATCAAGCAACAGCTTCACAGCTATCCAGGTACTGCACAAATGTAAAGGAGTTTTATCGTCTTCAATTCTGGAATTCAGTTTTGCTCCACACTTTATAAGGTAGTTAAAGATTGTTTGTAGGAATTCCTCAAATGTGAGATCTCTCGTAACATTACTGGTATAGTCTTGAGGTGATGGTAATCTTAGTGTTGCCCAGCAATGGAGTGGTGAATCGAGATAAGCATCAGGTATGTTAATAATTCCTGTTTTTCCTTCTTTTTCAGGTGAAAATAATTGCAAAAGTTTTAATGATTCGTGCAAAATATCTTGTCTTACTGTCTTATCACGTAAATGAAGTCCTTGCTGGAAAAGCTGTAACATTAAATGAAAAACAGTTTCTCCACTTCGAGATCTTTCTCCAATGCTGGATCCGTGTTTGGACAAAAATTTGCAGACTTCTACCAAGGTTTTTACGTCTGACAACTGATTTTCTTCTCCTACATATAACCCCCCTATATGGGTAGACAAACAATACAGTAGGGGTGTTTGATTCTCATGGTTTCTCAAGTTAGATTGCACACCATGTTTCTCCAGCTGAAGACAAATCTCCATCACAATCTCTTGAGGTACACCCATCAATGCTAAACCAGTCGCATAGTGAAGGGCTGTATTACCATCTGAATCAACACTATTAGGATCGGCACCTAACTCAACCAATAGTTGTAAAGCTTCTGATACTCGTTCTCCATTTTCAAATTTTCCATTTATAAGCCTAATCAGCTTTTTCATTTCCTCGTGATTGTCAATAAAATGACTAGCTAGTTTTAAGGCTCCAGTGATGTCCCATGTAAGCAATGGTTGGAACATAAGAGAGAACTTACAAAATGCCATATTCAAAATTGCTTCAGCAAATGTTATTTTCCGTACGTTACATTCTTCAAGAAAATCAAAAACGCCACAATGAATGTTTTGTGAAAGTGAGTCTTCACTACAGTCATCAGTATCATTATCATCTTCATTATCACTATCATCTTCATTATGACTATCATCTTCATTATCACTATCATCTTCATTATCACTATCATCTTCATTATCACTATCATCTTCATTAATATATTTAACTAAATATCTGTCAACAAAAAAGTTTAAAATGCTGCAATGACACTTATCCTTCATACGAAACGGATATTTTCCTCCCTTTTCAACAAGAATACGAGCTGACTTTAAATGGTCAAGAGCATAAAACAATGGTGTTCTCCCATAAACATCTCGCACATTTACAAATGCACCGCCAGCATCAATCAATGCACAAACCACACTTTCGTTGTTACTTTGTCCAACAGCATAAAACAATGCAGTTTTGCCATAAGTATTAATTATGTTGACATCAGCACCAGCATCAATCAATGCATGAACCACACTCTCGTTGTTACTTTGTTGGACAGCATGAAACAAAGCCGTTTCGCCATTATCATAAGTTATATTCACAGCACCACCTGCATCAATCAATGCACGAACCAAACTCTCGTTGTTACTTTGTCGGACAGCAATAAACAAGGCAGTTGCGCCATAAGTATTAGTTATGTTGACATCAGCACCAGCATCAATCAATGCATGAACCACACTCTCGTTCCTTGTTCGGACAGCAATGAACAAAGCCGTTGCGCCATAATTATTAGTTATGTTGACATCAGCACAAGCATCAATCAATGCACGAACCACACTCTCGTTGTTACTTTGTTGGACAGCATGAAACAAAACAGTTTGGCCAATATCATCAGTTTTGTTGACATGAGCACCTGCATCAATCAATGCACGAACCACACTCTCGTTGTTATTTTGTCCAACAGCATATAACAAAACAGTTTCGCCAATACCATCAGTTTTGTTGACATCAGCACCAGCATCAATCAAAGCACGAACCACACTCTCGTTGTTATTTTGTTGGACAGCATGAAACAAAACAGTTTGGCCAATACCATCAGTTTTGTTGACATCAACACCAGCATCAATCAATGAACGAACCACACTCTCGTTGTTACTTTGTTGGACAGCATGAAACAAAACAGTTTGGCCAATACCATCAGTTTTGTTGACATCAGCACCCGCATCAATCAATGCACGAACCACACTCTCGTTGTTACTTTGTTGGACAGCATGAAACAAAACAGTTTGGCCATAAGTATTAGTTATGTTGACATCAGCACCCGCATCAATCAATGCATGAACCACACTCTCGTTCTTCCTTTCTCGGACACCATAAAACAAAGCAGTTGCGCCATAAGTATTAGTTATGTTGACTTCACAACCAGCATCAATCAATGCACAAACCACACTCTCGTTGTTACGTTGTTGGACAGCATGAAACAAAACAGTTTGGCCAATACAATCAGTTTTGTTGACATCAGCACCAGCATTAATCAATGCACGAACCACACTATCGTTGTTACTTTGTTGTACAGCATGAAGCAAAACACTTTGGCCAATACGATCAGTTTTGTTGACATCAGCACCAGCATCTGTCAATGCACGAACCACACTCTCGTTGTTACTTTTTTGGACAGCAGGAAACAAAACAGTTTTGTCCATACGATCAGTTTTGTTGACATCAGCACCTGCATCAATCAATGCACGAACCACACTCTCGTTGTTATTTTGTCGGACAGCATAAAACAAAGTAGTTATGCCATAAGCATTAGTTATGTTGACATCAGCACCAGCATCAATCAATGCACGAACCACACTCTCGTTGTTACTTTGTTGGATAGCATGAAGCAAAACACTTTGGCCAATACAATCAGTTTTGTTCACATCAGCACAAGCATCAGTCAATGCACGAACCACACTCTCGTTGTTACTTTGTTGGACAGCATGAAACAAAACAGTTATGCCATAAGTATTAGTTATGTTGACATCAGCACCCGCATCAATCAATGCATGAATCACACTCTCGTTCTTCCTTTGTCGGACTCCATAAAACAAAGCAGTTGCGCCATAAGTATTAGTTTTGTTGACATCAGCACCAGCATCAATCAATGCACGAACCACACTCTCGTTGTTACTTTGTTGGACAGCATGAAACAAAACAGTTTGGCCAATACCATCAGTTTTGTTGACATCAGCACCTGCATCAATCAATGCACGAACCACACTCTCGTTGTCACTTTGTTGGACAGCATGAAACAAAACAGTTTGGCCAATACCATCAGTTTTGTTGACATCAACACCAGCATCAATCAATGAACGAACCACACTCTCGTTGTTACTTTGTTGGACAGCATGAAGCAAAAACGTTTCGCCAAAAATATCAGTTTTGTTGATATCAGCACCAGCATCAATCAATGCACGAACCACACTCTCGTTGTTACGTTGTTGGACAGCATGAAACAAAACAGTTTGGCCAATACCATCAGTTTTGTTGACATCAGCACCAGCAACAATCAATGCACGAACCACTTTCTCGTTGTTACTTTGTTGGACAGCATGAAACAAAACAGTTTGGCCAATACCATCAGTTTTGTTGACATCAGCACCAGCATCAGTCAATGCACGAACCACACTCTCCTTGTTACTTTGTTGGACAGCATGAAACAAAACAGTTTGGCCAATACCATCCGTTTTGTTGACATCAGCACCAGCGTCAATCAATGCACGAACCACACTATCGTTGTTACTTTGTTGGACACCATGAAACAAAACAGTTTGATCAATAGTATCAGTTTTGTTGACATCAGCACCTGCATCAATCAATGCACGAACCACACTCTCGTTATTTTGTCGGACAGCATAAAACAAAGTAGTTATGCCATAAGCATTAGTTATGTTGACATCAGCACCAGCATCAATCAATGCACGAACCACACTCTCGTTGTTACTTTGTTGGATAGCATGAAGCAAAACACTTTGGCAAATACCATCAGTTTTGTTGACATCAGCACCTGCATCAATCAATGCACGAACCACACTCTCGTTGTTACTTTGTTGGACAGCATGAAACAAAACAGTTATGCCATAAGTATTAGTTATGTTGACATCAGCACCCGCATCAATCAATGCATGAATCACACTCTCGGTCTTCCTTTCTCGGACACCATAAAACAAAGCAGTTGCGCCATAAGTATTAGTTTTGTTGACATCAGCACCAGCATCAATCAATGCACGAACCACACTCTCGTTGTTACTTTGTTGGACAGCATGAAACAAAACAGTTTGGCCAATACCATCAGTTTTGTTGACATCAGTACCTGCATCAATCAATGCACGAACCACACTCTCGTTGTCACTTTGTTGGACAGCATGAAACAAAACAGTTTGGCCAATATGATCAGTTTTGTTGACATTAGCACCAGCATGAATCAATGCACGAACCACACTCTCGTTGTTACTTCGTTGGACAGCATGAAACAAAACAGTTTGGCCAATACCATCAGTTTTGTTGACATCAGCACCAGCATCAATCAATGCACGAACCACACTCTCGCTATTACTTTGTTGGACAGCATGAAACAAAACAGTTTTGTCAGTACGATCAGTTTTGTTGACATCAGCACCTGCATCAATCAATGCACGAACCACACACTCGTTGGTACTTTGTTCGACAGCATAAAACAAAGCAGTGTTGCCATAATTATTAGTTATGTTGACATCAGCACCAGCATCAAACAATGCACGAACCACACTCTCGTTGTTACTTTGTTGGACAGCATGAAGCAAAACAGTTTGGTTAAAAATATCAGTTTTGTTGACATCAGCACCAGCATCAATCAGTGCACGAACCACACTCTCGTTGTCACTTTGTTGGACAGCATGAAACAAAACAGTTTTGCCAATACGATCAGTTTTGTTGACATCAGCACCAGCATCAATCAATGCACGAACCACACTCTCATTTTTACTTTGTTGGACAGCATGAAACAAAACAGTTTGGCCAATAGTATCAGTTTTGTGGACATCAGCACCAGCATCAATCAATGCACGAACCACACTCTCGTTATTTTGTTGGACAGCATAAAAGAAAGCAGTTATGCCATGAGTATTAGTTATGTTGACAGCAGCACCAGCATCAATCAATGCACGGGTCTCGCTCTCGTTTCTTTGAATGATCGCACGAATCAAAAGATGAGACTTTTCGTCACTGTTATCAGTAGTCATCCTTTGATGTCAGAAGACTTGATGACCAACTGTAATATGTTGTTAAAGTATATTTTCTAATTCGGTGTCATAAAAAGAATTCATATCCAACTGCTGTTTACTGGATTCAAGCCCAGTGTTTGTTCGTCAAGAGTTTTTCACATCTTAAACAAGATCTCAGCTTTTCATCTCATTTAATTGGTTCAACTTACGATAAATCCGTCATATACCAGGTAATCCATGTTCTTTCACGATATTTTCGTTCATTTGTAGTCTTACGGTCGTGATAGAAGTGTTTCTTTGAAGATCTCTTGGCCTTGTAATGTTGTTGTTAAGGCACTTCCGCCTTCGTTATTCAATGCAGCACATTGTAGTCACATATCGATCGTTGATATCACTTGAACATCACTGTACCTATCAGAACGATTGTACTAAGACAAGATTACAGTTGATCTAACCACGTTCAAGGTGAGATATCGAAGAGATTTGAAGAAAAACTAGAGTAGAAATCCTTGCTTCGAAATCGAAGGCTGTAGAATTCTTGGAATGTTCAGACTTGTATATAGTCATTTGAAAGAACGTCACTGAACGTCACTAAGCGACTGAACCGAAACGGAGCATGGGTAGAAATCGCTGAAGCGCTTTTAAATTATTCGCTCTGAAGTAGTTTTCTTTTTTTTTTTTTTTTTTTTTTGCTTACTAATGAGATAACACAAGCAGCAACCCTTTTAACCTTTGTCTTCGAGTTTTGAGACTATATGACTAATATTCAGTCAAAGATGTTCCCAATTTTGGAACTGTTAATTCATTAAAATACTATTTCGTCAGCGAATTTTCGTACTGTAAGCCCGGCGCATATTTAATTAATAAGTGAAGAATTCAACCGCTTCAGTGATTTTTACCCATACTCCCATTCGGGCTAGTCGCGTAGTCGCGGAGACGGTCAGTGACAACGTTTTTTCAAATGACTGTACACGACCATACAGGTATATGGTAATAACGACACAGGGATCCCAATTTTGATATGAAATGTACAGGTATAGTAGGAGTACACAAAAGCCAGAATGTTTATTAACTAAATAAAAGAAATTTTGCAAGGACTGAAGTAATACCATTTTAAATGAAATCACTCTTATTACTCTAAAAATTCTAAGTTGTGTGAATATTGAATAAAGATAAATTTATAATTATTATCATAATCATGTCTGAAAAAAATAATTATGGTTTCAAATTCCTAGGTTTCAGCCTGGTCTTATACGATACCAGACACATTTTGAACCATGCATTCAAATATTTGACGTACTGTTTACAAGAATAGCACAGTTCTGTATTCACCACTTTCACATTCCCATAATGAATTGAAGAAAAAACATCTAAAAACACTTATGCATAAGTTCTAAACCAGCAAAAGACAATGTGCATTAAAGCTCACAAAGCACTCTGGGAAACCGAGCCCTGCAAAAATGAAACAGGGAAGTCAAAGGAAAAATCAGAAAAAACTATTGTTATTTTTGTCTGTTGAAACACTTTCATTTCCATAGAAAATATTGAAGGAATTGTCAGATGAATTTTTAGAGGAGAAAAAAAGCACATTATTAGACCTCATCGGTTGGGTGTAATGTTGTCCCATTTCAGTCCACGTCATTGCCCAGAGTATCATTTCATTGTTTAACGGTTGCGCATGAGAAGAAACATGAATATGGATACAACTCAAACAAAGAATCTTATTCTCAAGAGAATGACACCTGGTCTGAAATGGGAAAAACATTACACCCAAGCTGATGAGGTCTATTGGAAGAACTACTGGCCATATATTAAATATATTTCGCACATAACAAGGAACAATCAAAAAATATATAAAAATAAACAAAAGAATGCACACAGTATAAACATATTTCAAACTTTTTTATTCATTTATTTACATTATATATTATTATAAAAATGCTACTTTATATGTACAGTCATTCCAATATGCCCAACAGAGCTTTAGCAACACCTGGCAAAACCAGCTAAAAAACTCCTATCAATAAAAGTAATATTTTATTCATTTCATAATTGTAAAAACACCTACAGAATTCCTGTCCAGGATACAGAATTTTAATGATGTACTTTTTGAGAACCACACAACCTAATGGGCTATTATATTGGATATTTATAATTTACATAATTTCTTCATAAAAATATAAGATTTTTTCCTCTGTGCCTGCACAGACAACCATACGAGAATTTAGATGGTTGAATTGAAGGCTGAATTCTCACGGCTCAAAATAATGGGAAAATAACTTAGGGATAAATACACTTTTACTCCCAGCTAATTTTTTGCCCAGACAAATATTGTATAAGGCTAAATTTAATGTTCATCTTTGAGTAGTAGATAATTATTTTGAGCTCTGACTTTTTGCTGGATTTTCACCATGCTGGACGTTTTTAAAGAAAAGCCTTTTCGAATCAAAATGATTTCAGCTTCAAATTCTTATTAATTTTTATCATCTCTCAGTTTCCTTCTATATTCACTTTGTCTCCAATACGTGCTTGAAGATAAATGCCTCTCCATAGAGCAGTGAAGATAATTTCGAGTGCTTGTGCTGCACACAGCATGTCATGTGTCATTTTAGCAGTGCCGGGCTGGCGGGCTTGTATGAGGTGACAGATAATACATAACAGATGATGTACTTCCAATGTCATCTTGTAGGAGAATGTCAACTACCTTCTTCCACTGATCAAAACTGATGCAGGAGCTCTAAAAATGAATTTCAAAATTATAGAGATTAGAAAACGAAATTAAGAAACTAGTTAAGAAACATGTTGGTAGAGGCATAGAGAAAGTGGTTTTTTTAGTTCAGACTGTTTTCACTGCTACTGTATGTGAAATATGTTTCAGAATTTTTCAAAAACCTACCTGTTCAAGTGCCGAACAATCCTTTCCTCGCTTCAAGTAATGAGTCTTCCAGAATTCCAAGAGACGTCTGCAGAAAGAAAGAGAAACATCAGAAATATATTTCAATTATTTTAATGAAGGGGAGGGAAAAGAAAGAAATGATACTTATTTGTTTGTCTCATGATTGAAGGTCATTTGTAGAGGACCTGGAAGGGAAACCCTTCAAATTTTATTCAACCTGAAACAGCCTCTAGGCTGATTAAAGTCATGGCACAGCTAATTTAAAGATCAAATTGGAATCTAGCATGTGAGGGAGGAAAACCAGCTCTAGAACCCTGAGAAAAACCTTCAAATCAAGGAAGAGTCCTAACAAACTCTACTCACATGTGCTGCAGAATCTGGGAATCAAACCTGAGACCCGAAGAGACAAGTGCACTACCACTATGCCATACTTGATTCCCATATAAACTGCTACTTTTATTTACCTGAGATTTTTGAGAATGAATCCTGGATTTTTCTGGAGTCTTTCTTCTCGTAAAAAGGCCTTGAGGTAGGCAGGAAGGTGTCCTTGCTTGAAGGCAATCATCAAGAAGACAAGGGTGGTGTTAAGACAACTGACATTCTCCTGAAAGAGTAATTGAAGTAAATGATTAATATCACAGTGTGTAGCAACTATTACTATTACTATATCCAACAATAAACAATTATAATTGCAAAATGAAAATCTAAGCTCCAATTACTGTGAAACTCGAGAGTGAATTGCAATCTAGAAGTTGATTTTTGTGGAAAGAGGAAAACTGTCACACCACAAGAAAAACCCTTGAAGCACAGAAGAGAACCAACCAACTCTACTCACATACGACAATGCTTCCCAGGCTAATGAGTGTACATTTGCACAGAAGTAGTGAAGAATTATTCTTACCTGAGTCAAAGTATTCACTGTAATTGAGTTGATCAACTTATTCAGAAGATACATTCTCTGGTCCCAGTCAGTAATCAGTGTACCAAGACGGCAGAGCCCTGTCGCACAATCTGCAAACAAAACAAGTCGAAAGAAGTTAATTATGGCCACCAATAAATGTCTTCGCATGTGCAAAGCAGTAAATGAGTTTCTTTTTGACTGGTCAGGAGTGGATTGGATTGCTGTATATGTTCTCTCAATTTGCTGGACAAAACAACTACATGTAATGTCCAGGAAAAGATTCAGAATCTATATCATAATATAAGATAATATTTTGTGTGCTGCACTAGGAATATGTATACTGCATTAATAATTATTGTAATGTTAATTTGTTAACAAATATCATGTTGTTTTTTTTAAAGTTAGATAACTTACCTCCAAACGGCATTTCTTCCATGAATCGTTCTTGACTCAAGATCAGGCAGCGAATAAGCATGTTGGAGTCCACCACATTAGATGTCAAAATGTGTGTAAACTTTTCAAACTACAAGAAAGAGATAAAAGATGAATAATTAATGTTTGCAACAATTACCGTATAACATATCATATATCTATTTATTTATCATTAAAGAGACCAATCTAAGTTTTGCACAATACTGTTTTGTTCCTTGACTACGGCTTCAATTTCAACTTCAATAATTTTGCATATTTTGTACATGATTATATTCTTACATTTGTGGACTAAATTTTTACAATAATGTATTTACCATTATAAAGAAAAAAAGAAAAATAATTCCTTATTATTTATGCCTAGAGCCTAAAATAATATACTGGGAAGTTTTCTAGGCAGGCTCTAGCTATTGGACTCATTTACTTAGGGATAGCCATATTTCAGCTTCAAAATATTCACAAAATTAATACCAATTATGATAAAGTCAAGAATGCACAACTTCAACAATACAAACATTTTGAAATTCTTGGACCTTCACTGGAAATGTGAATATTCTACACAAAATTGAAGCTGACCTGAGAAACAGAGAATTTGAAACTGGAGTTCTGGTATTCAGAAAGTGTGTTTTCCTTACCTCTTTGTCATCGATGACAGAGTTAAAAATCTTGAAAGCAATTGGATTAAACTTCATCAATTCTCCAAGAAGATCAAAACTGCTCTGTAGGATTTCTTTTGGCTTCATTTCTGAGCCCCCAATGTGTTCTACAAGATGCTGAAATCAAAAGAAAAAAAAAATGTTTTGAGATTATGCTATTTTTTCTGTAATCCAGAATACTTCAGAAAAAGACCTTGTGGTCTCAGTTGTAACTTTTTGATTGATGGAAGCCAAAAACCCAGAGGTTTGGAAGATGTGGCAATTGCAGACACACAAAAAGTGGAGTATACTAAGCAACCATCTATGTCAGGGTATGGAACAACATGGAAAATATGTTATACCTGCAAAAGACCACGCTTGATAAGGAACAACTGATTTCCAAAGGACGCACGACCTCTAAGGAACCCTTCAATGGCACGAGACAACCAAAATCTAATGGCAGCAGTTGGCGGGGTCTTGATGAGTACCTCCAGAATCTTGGATAGCAGTCCGCGGTCTCCTTTGCAACACAGCTTCCTAGAAAAGCAAAAAAAGTTAAGAAATGTGTTAGATAAGAGAAGATGATGGCAACAATGCACAATGCATGATTTTGAAATAATGGTGTATGGTGAACATGCTGCTTATTATGCAGGGTTGCAAAGAAAGATGAGAAGAGCGGTAGCTCCAGATTTTCCTATCCATCTAACTTTTTAAATATTTCAAGTTTCCGTGACAACAAGGCCTCCCAATTTGAGTCAATTGGTCTGCTATATTTCCCAATCTATGCCTCCTGTCCAATTCTTAGGCTGCCCTGCCTTGTTACAGTACATCCTACTGTGCAACGTACATACCTGTTAATCTTTTGGATTCCACTGGGAATTTCTATATCATTTTGTCCTGAAAAAATAAGTTAGAAAGATTATTTAATTAGCAACAACACTTACTCAAAGTTTTAAAATTCTCCAATCTCCATCTTAAGCTGAAATTCTTACGGTACATATAAAAGTTAGAATTGGTGGTACAGAACAGAACTTGTTTGGCAATAATTTGGAGACCTTGTGCCTTCTAGCATGAGAGTGATGATGATAATGAGAAGTCTGTTATTATTTTTATATAATGAATGTAATAATTACTTACTGTAAACATCTTCAAGCTCATCTAATTCTGCCGCAGTCATCAATAGATGCTTGTTCCTATTCATAAACAAAAAAATACTTAAAATTAGTTATTTAAAAAAAAATCTCGTCAATAAAACACACATAAAACAAATATTTGCATGTTAACGATAACTAGTTGTGAACTTACTCATGGCGGTCGCAGAAACTATGTACAAGTCTTAGAAATTGAATCTTTAATGCAGTTTCCTGTAAAAAGAACATTAAAATAATTATTAATCATCATGATAGAGCGGGTAATGATTATTAGTGAGTTATAAGCAATAACTGATTTGATAATTTCAACAAATATGAGAAATTATCAAATTATCATTTAATAATATCTTATGTGTGGTCGCAAAAAATATCCATACAAGACCAATGGTGGATATTTGAAAAAGGATCCCACCAACAATTTTTGACTTTCCAATTTTCTTCCATACAAACTTTGTAATTTTGTTTTTTCTCTGACCCCCCCCCCCCCCCCCCCCATCCACCCCCTGGGAATTTCCAAAACCCTCCTTTGTGTGGCATGGATATTTTTTGGGAACTATGCAATTTATATTAAATATTATTTCGATTATTTTCATACCGGTGTGCATTCTTGTTGCTCATTTATTTCTAATAATTCTCGTCGTGATGGAGTGGGATTGTTTCGTAACCAAATGATATGATCAAAGAGATCACACATTCCAGGAATCAGATAAAGTTCAGAAAGTCGCTCCTGGACCTACAAAAACAACAGTGAGAGAGGTTATGGTTAGTTGAGTACAATTATATTAGTCATCGCAGGAGAATAGACCAAATTAGCTAATACACTGATAGGTACATTTCCACCCAATTCAAAACCTCTGGGAATAAGGACTTTAATCGGTTCATAGTTAGAATTTCAATTTTTTAGTGACAAGATAAACTTATCTTGTGCATCGAGCAGCTACAAGATAAATGGATTGAATGCAGATACAAAGACTTTGTTTTTCTTTGTACAGGGCTGTATATCATGATTATTTTCTAAAAAGAGAACCAGCTAGAAAATGCAAGTTCAATTTTTTCTCACCCGATATTTGTAATTTTCAACTCACATTTAGCCAATAATTATTATCTTCTGGGAATTTCGAACCCTGTGGTTCCAAAAATTTCATTTCATTTCTATGTGATATCAGAATAAATAAGGCATCTCAGAACTACCAAGTTTGCAGAATATTGAGAATGGTAGTAAAGAGTAATACAAGAGTATCAAATATTTAGTACTTACAGTTGGCTTATGTTTGCCAGTCAGGAACAAACACAGAACATAAAATACTTCAACTTTATGCATGACCTGTAAAGAGAGAAAAAAAATCAATGAATATTCATATACTATACATCTAAAAGAAATACCATCTACAAGTGCTTGTACAGTAAGGAGTAGGGTCTAATTTATATCTAATGGTTTGCGTAGAGCCAGATTTGCATTCTTGGTTTTAATTCATAAACTGCCCTCCAGCCCCTCAGTCTATGGTTTTTGAGAAGGCATTTGTATCCCACAGGGATTTTGAATCTAAGGGTTATACTGTAGTTACACTGTACCTCATGCATTAATTTTAAGGATGTTGTTATTGAAGGGATGGCTGGTTCTTCTGCTCCTATAAAATGAGAAAAGAAAGAGAGTTAAATAGAGATACTAACAGTTGGCAAATGTCAGGTATATTTTCTTGTTCAAAATTCCCCCCAAAAAATTTCTTTGCATAAGTTACCAGTTGAGCTCTGGTCAATGTCAGGTATATTTTCTTGTTCAAAATTCAAAAAAAAAAAAAAATTCTTTGCATTAGGTTGCCAGTTAGATCTGGTTGATAATTAGAATGGACTCTCATGAGCCGCAATGCAAACAGGGTTTAAAAATCTTGGTCCTAACTGGAGCTGCTCGCTTACAAGAGTGATCGCTAGGAGAAAGTAGAAAATCATAAAATTACCTGAATGATCATTTATGTTGATGAGGACATCCTCTAAGAATGCATGAAAGCCAAGCCATTCCATCAAGCCATCACTGCTGTTGCCGAAAAGAGTAGGCCAAACTGGAGACTCTGCTGTAAACAAACAAACAAGCAATAAGTATAAAGTAATTTGACAACACTAAAACTTAGATTTATTTATTTATTTAACTTCCACCTTTAGTTAAAAATATTTTAAAATTGAAATAAAAAAATATGAATCAAAAATATAAATAAAGACAATAATACAAGGAACATATATAATAATCATAAAACAAAAATCTAAAAGGTGAGAGACAGCACAACAGAGCGAGGCTCCAAATAAAGTGCACCCCTAGATCTATAATCAATAATCAACCATCTATAATCAAGGTATTTAAGGAACAAATGGAATAAAAACAGTAATAGCGATATTTCATGTGACGTAAGGGCTTGTTATTCATGTGCAAACCAGAGATCGATTGGCTGGTAAAACAAAGCAATTTGTGCAGAGCTTTTGTGGAAATGGTTGGAATATTAACATCCCAATGCTATACTACGTAACATTGTTATAAGAAGTACTTACTTAATGATTTACAAGCAAGTTGAACAAGTCGTGGTAAAAATTCTGGAAAACTGATCAAGGTTCCTGGAATAGAGGAGCAAAAATAACAGTTAGTTTGATACAAAAAAATATAATATATAAACAAAATATGAACTTGTGAATTCAAGGTATGTAATATTTAATAATGATTTTTGAAATTCAATACCTTGATTTTGATCAGCAAGATCTTTTTGTGAGGATCCTTCTTTATCTTGTTCATCTTGCGCAAGCACTAGAAAAAATATGTAAGGAAAATTAATAATACTGTACATTAAAAATTTATTCATTACAATTAAAAGGCACATGCACCCAATAGAGTTTGATTGGGATATGTAAATATTAAGATAATACCAATTAGTTATTAATACCATGCCAATTTGATCAGCCCAGAGGTTGTTTCAGGGTTTTATCTGTGAGTTAGCCATGCCCTGACTTAGATCAGCCCAGAGGTCCAGTTTCAGGGTTGTTTCAGATTTGAAGGTTTTAAGGGCTAATTTAAGTACTTACATGTGCTTCTGTCTTCAACTGCTTCCAAGTCTGTTAATGTGAAGGACAAGACTCGACAAAAGTTGGCCAACTTACTGGGATCAAGATTGCTTATCAATTGTCTAAGGTTACCTGGAAATAGAAATAAAAATGAACATTAGTATATCTAGGCATGAATCCTTTCAAAATGAGAGAAAAGAATAACCCCCAAAAAATATGAAACTTAGCCATCACTGTTGGTTGATCTATGACAAAAAAGACCAAATCCTCACTCAAGATTTCAGCTAAGGGTTCAGTTAAAACATCACATGAACCCCAATAATTTCAAACTCTTTTCAAGGGAAATACTTAATGTACATACATACAGTGTATTAAAACTGATTTTTTGTATTGAATAGTGTTCTTACCAAGACATTCTAAATCTACCAGTTCCTTTTTCGCAGCAAGAAGGTCTTCTAGTACAGCTGTAGCACTCCTGCAAAGATAGAAAATTATTAAAGTTAGTCAATATAATTTTAAAGGAATTAAAGGTAAATAAAATGAGTTATTATTATCAAACAGAAATGAGTTCATGGGGAAAAGAAAACAGGACAAAAAATAAAGGGAATCATATTTTTTTTTATCAATGGTTTGTGAAAAAAAAATCATAAAATAACCAAGTCAGCATCATTTTTACAGGGTTTGAAAAAAATACTATCATTTATTCCACCCATTTTCATAATTACATAACCAACACTGCATTCTTGGCTGCAGTAGATAAAACATTTAATAGCTCAGACCAATGAAAATTGGATTGAAGGAACCCAAAAACCCAGATGAATCGAATTATAGCTAGGCTGAGTCACATAATTATGAAAATTGTTGTAAATTATAATTGAAGCAACAGGGCATCCACAGAGGTCAGGGAGTTCAGTGACCCACTCAGTTTCCCCCAGAAAAGTAAAACAAGAATATCAATATCTAGATATCTTGCTACGGCCCTGAGTTAATGGAATACATGATGGTATACTCACATAAATACTTTTTGGTTTGAAAGTAGAGTAAACAGGTGAACAAGAAGTTCAGTTTTCTTTGCTAGGGATGCTGCTACACCTTCGACCTAGAACAAACAAAAATATGAAAAAAACATTAATATAATGAATGAATAGAAATATTACAGTTGTGTTTGTTGCACAATTATCAACAATAAAGTAAAGAATATGCAACTTCAACACTGTGGATGCTTTGAAATCCAACAGATCTTTACTGGGATACTAAGGCTGTGCAAAAGAGAATAGTCCCATTCATAGTTCCCTGCGCCATCTTGAAAGGTAGCCATACCTTTGCATCGAATCAAGATGAATGGTTAGCTTACAATGATAAAGACATATGAACAATTGTCCAAGCTACAGTATCCAAAAGGTCTCTATCATTGCAAGCTCACTGTTCATCTCACCTCCATGCAAAGACAAGGCTACCTTTCAAGATGGTGCAGGGAACTGTGAAGGGACTATTCTGTAGGATTCAATATGCAAGGGAAGATAATACCCCCTGACTTCATAAACTAATTATAACAATGTGAAATATTATGATTACTTACTGATAAACACAACATATGGAGGATATCTAAACAGTTAACTACAAGGTCATTCATCTGGGACGTACGCAGACCTGAGAAAAAATAAAGAAAAAAAAATGAATGGATGAATGAAAACATTTATTAATTCAGAACTGAGCAATTCTTTCAGTAACTCAACGGAAACTATTTTCATTTCAGGAGGTACCCTGGCTAACATAAATATATAACTTTATTTGCATTACAATAAAATGTTATCCCTAAATTTATGAAGTACATAATCAAACAAATATTGTCTAATGTAAAAACTTCACTAATAGAACTTAGAGGTATGCGTACTTCTTTCGAGAAGTAAATAAATAAACATAATAAGTTACTGCTGGATTGCTGTACATGTCACACCAACTGCTAGATTGCAGTTCATATAAGAAATACCACAATTGATTGTAGCTCACTATTAGAGTTCTTAATAGCTAGGTGATTAGAGCGTCTGACTAGATTACAGAAGTTAGTGGGTTTGAATCCCATCTGGAACTCAGTTTTTTTCTGAGATCATTCCTCTATTGCTTCTTGTCATTTGGTAACTTTTATGATAATTTTCATAGCATTAATCATGATAGCTTAGTGCATTCTTACTTGCAGCAATTCTTGTTAGTCTTTTTGGCCTGTGTTGCAGCGTTGTTGGGATGAACAATAATTCTACCAGGGTCTACAAAAAAATCATGGAAAAATTAGTTAAGAAATACTAGTTCACAACACTACTGTATGACAATAGCATCGAGATATACTATAGAAATCCCTCTAATACTTTGTATAATCATTTCCATAGTAAGTTATCAGGTGTATACACTAACTGGCCAATCACTTCAAAGCTCAGCCAAGCAACCCTTACCTCCTGTTCCATTCCCTTAATGCAAAATAAACAAATGCAAATTTTGAAAAATTGAAAGAGCTTTTGAATAACATGATCAGACAAAATCTACATAAATTATAATCTACGAGAGGAAATGGGAATGACAGAAAAAAGAACTTGGCAAATGTACCCCTAGTCATACAAACATCTTTAAAAGGTTTCTATTACGAGAATTTTGCAAATTTTGAAAAATTGAAAGAGGTTTTGAATAACGTGATCAGACAAAATCTACATAAATTATAATCTAAAAGAGGAAATGGGAATGACAGAAAAAAGAACTTGGCAAATGTACCCCTAGTCATACAAACATCTTTGAATTTGAAGGTTAAAAGGTTTCTATTACGAGAATTTTGCAAATTTTGAAAAATTAAAAGAGCTTTCTCATCGCATGACCAGAGGAAATCTACATAAATTGCAATCTACAAGATGAAATCAAAATGATGACAGAAAGAAATACACATGGAAAATGACAACACAATAAATAATTAGCATAAAAAAATATCACTTATATCTCTTCGCTCAGACTTCAATATTTCAACCTTAAGTTAGAAAACTATCAATATCCAAATATCTGCAAATTTGTTAATTTTCAACCAAGTTTTCTCGACTGATATAACACCTGACATAGTGAATCCTTGTAGGGTTACTAAATAAAGTAAAGGTGCTTTTCAAGTGCTGGTGTTGACTTTTCACTCAATTTAACTCATTTTGGCAAAGGGTACATTTTGAAAGGTTTCTATAATAATTATGTGAAAATTTTGAAAAAATGAAAGAGATTTCGAATCACGTGACCAGACGAAATTTACATAAATTGGAATCTACAAGATGAAACCGAAGTGATGACAGAAATAAACACACGTGGAAAATGACGACAAAATAAATACTTAGCATAGAAAATATCTCTTATATCTCTTCTTTCAGACTTCAATATTTTGACTTTAAGTTAGAAAACATTTAAGGAAGATATAAAAATTGGTTCTAAAATCAGACGAAGCAAGAAAATATTTCAATGTCGTCAAAACTTGTCAATCCAGAAATTTGATCTTAATTCTTCAATATCCGTCAAAACTTTTTTTCTTACACTTATAAAGGTGTATAAAAGACAAAAACTTACCTCTACTCCACCAAAGAGAGCGACAACTTTGCCTATTTGGACTTTATTCCTTTGGTTTTTGGATGTCGTTGGACTGTCGCTGCCAAGAATGTCGCTACCAAGAAACTCAGTCGGGTTGGTCTGGCTCTCTGCGTCTAACGTTTCACGAATTTCCTAAATAAAAAGAAAAATATATCAGACCTACATCTTAACATGAATACACAAGTTAAATATGAGCAAATAAACTCGAAATACAGCTTCAAAAATACTTAATCCTTCACATTTTGGCTTCAATTGAAGTAGAAAACTACAGTAAGACGTATCATGCATGGTAGCTTCATATCCTTACTTTAATAGTTAAGTTAATATTCTAGACTTAGAACTTGTAAAAACATTCGTAATAGGTGAAATAATACGACGTCCAGGTTATAGTTAGATGCATAAAGTCAAACAGAAGACTTACTTCTAGATTTTTAATACACAAATCCATGTTGAACTTCTCATCGCTGTGGTAAACACGCTTTCGAAGTTGGCGAAGTAGTTGAGGTATCCCTTCTGTACCAAGACGACGATCGACACTCTTCAAGAAACCTTTTGGAAGCTGAGAGAAAACAGAATAAGGTATATCAGTCTTAGATCTTAGGAGCTTCTAAATAAAATATTATTGGATATATTTTGAGATAGAATTGAACAAACCTGAGCAACGTTGATTTTGGAGCCATTGGTTTGAGAACGAAGAACTAGGGACGTTATATTGGAGTTGCTGAACGCCATGGTCACAAGGGATGTGATAATAATTTTCACGTTGGAATGTAGTTTTGTTAAATAGCTTGTGCTTCACGAGATCTGAGATCAAAATGAATGTTGTGTGGAATCCTCCATGTTCGTCTTTATATATTTGCGCGCTACATTAATTCAGATTTTCAAAGGCGTCTTCGCCGCTACAACAATCAACCAATAGCAGAGCGTGGTAGAAAGAAGGAGATCGCTTGACCAATCACAAGGCTTGTTATGTGGCGGGAGGCGATCAAAGTCAAGGCGCGCGCTTAGGCGGCAAAATGGCGGCCATGTACCGTGCATTCTTTTATTCTTTTGTTTTAAGTCGTTAACCTCATTCCCCCCTTCAATTCGGCAAAGACTTAAGACTACACCGCTTTTCTTTTCAACCCGACACACTCCAACTAAATTCTTATTCTAAGACTTCATACTGTCGCAGAAAACGAAAAAATGTTAACCTTAAAAGAGTCACGTGGTGATGGTGACAGTGTTTTCCAGGTTACGTTTCCAGAAATCAAAGCAAGTTCAATATCTTCAGTTTTTGCAAATCCTTAACGATTTCCTAACGAATTCTAACAAATTAAAATCAGTGCCAGAAATACCCAGTTCAGTTTCAGTAATAGCCTGAGTCATAAAGGAACTCTACTGTCAGCCATGGTCATCAGGTATCCCAGGGCATGGGATGTTCATTGGGATAGTTCCCGTACGCGGTCATTACCGACGTGTGTCCAGGCACGGTTTGCCCAGCCCGTCCGTTTGTACTTTAAATGCTGTTAACTGATTTGCACCTACTTGTTTAAATCAGTAAGAATTTTGAATCAAACGGCACTTTTGACTCTCCTGAGCTGTCAAATTCTGTCAAATGCTGAGTGAAGTTTGCCACGCTAAAATTTATCAGTCAAACCAATTTGAAGCAAACTTTTGACTTTCACGAACTTTTCCAGAGAGATGTTTTTAATGCACTGCAATTATCATCTGAATTAGCGGCTCCTTGCTAATCAAAAGTACAATAAAAAATGGATCGTTAAGTCAGTTAATAGCCCAGGACCTACACAGGCTTACCGCGGACGGCAAGCAAAAGAGACAGAACGTCAAAGCGGCACTCTACCGAAAAGAAAGAAAGAGATGGTAAGAGACCGCCTTCATTGTCACCGCACTGTTCAGTCCCGTGCTGCTTACACGCATATACCGCGAATTCTGCGGTCAACTTTAAAAAAAGGCGCCAAAATTAAACCAAACGCGCTACTGGACTGTAGATCTGAAGCTGCCGTCCACTTTCTAAAAAAAGGCGCCAAAATTAAACCAAACACGCTACTGGACCGTAGATCTGAAGCCGCCGTCCACTTTCCGAAAAAGGCGCCAAAATTAAACCAAACACGCTACTGGACTCTAGATCTAAAGCCGCCGTCCACTTTCCGAAAAAGGCGCCAAAATTAAACCAAACACGCTACTGGACTCTAGATCTAAAGCCGCCGTCCACTTTCCGAAAAAGGCGCCAAAATTAAACCAAACACGCTACTGGACTCTAGATCTAAAGCCGCCGTCCACTTTCTAAAAAAAGGCGCCAAAATTAAACCAAACACGCTACTGGACTCTAGATCTAAAGCCGCCGTCCACTTTGCAAAAAAGGCGCCAAAATTAAACCAAACCAAAACTGAAATCAAACATTAGGTGCTGAACCTTCTGTGTATCTAAAAGCGCTAGCTATTGCTTCAATCCTATCTTAGAAGCAGACGAGTTATTAAATAAAGACGCCAAAATTCGTGTTTTTGTTTATCAACTTACGAGAAAACGAGTATATTAGTATCACGCGGGAAAACTTACAAAGCTGGATTTACTAGCACGTACTGACCTAAAGCTCAAAACCAGCCCATTTGAAGGTACTATAAAGTCAAATTTACTCAGGCACTTTTTTTCGCCATAAAAACAACTGTGGGCTTTCGCATCAGGCAACGATGAACTGACTAACTACGGTATTGGAACTTTATCAATGGCATGTATGCATGTGACGTCACATAAATTGGTGCCGATGTGTGTTATTTACCCTCGCCGAAAAAAGTAATTTTGAATGTTTCTCGTTAATTTGCAATACACCAAAGTAAAATTGGATGAAACTTTAGTTCCAGCCCACATTGTTGCCTCCTTAATGTAAAATGTTACAAGAACGCGATTCTAGTTAAAGAAATGGTAATACGAGCAACAAAATTGCTCAACTCGTCTTGCAACATCGCTGCCAAACGGTTTGAAAAATGATGCGCGTTTTTCCTTCCGAGTAAAAACTTGTCTCGCAACAAAATAAATTAATTGGAATGCAAGCTAAAGTACGAACACGGTTACGTGCCGTAGCTTTTAAATACTTAAATGTTTTCGTGATAACTATGTATTTGCCGTAATAAGTAGAAAACGTATAGACAACCTTTTACAAGTATTTAACTGTATTGACGTTTTGGATGTTAAAGGGGCACTTGGATGAAAATCGATGAAAATTGGAAATGCCTTGAAACTTGGTTAACGTTATCTATATGGCCCCAATAGTAGCCAAGTAACATATTTTCTTCACAGTCAAAATTTGCAGATAAAAATTATATGTATTTTTCAGCATCTAAATTGTAAGTAAATGACGTCATTTACTCAACCCTATTGTTCTTTTAGTTTTCAAACCAAAATTTCTTAACATCGAGTGGCTCCCAGGCTAAAATTTTTGCCAATCTGGTTTTCATAATCATGATTGAGTCATATTATTCTTAAATATTTGAACTATTCGGACTTTCAAAATATGGGGCGTTTTCATCCAAGTGCCCCTTTAAGAGAGTACAGTTACAAACTTTTTTTTACACAGTGTAAAAGTTTTTTTCTCATTCGGCACTTGTTGTATATTCAATGCACAAACACAGCTCCCAACTAGTAATTATCACCGCGCTGTAGTTGAATATATATCTTTAATATATTTTGAGCAACATAAACACCTAATACGTAATGAATGCATGACTAGTTGAAGTTCAAACTTTCGCTGGCCTCGTTTCTTAAAATCAAAGTCTACAGGCATCTTTCAGTCCATAAAGCTATACGTCAAGCAGACCTCGGAAGCTCTGGCAACTGTGACACGGCAAGAGAAGTGCGGTACTATGACACTCAACTGGCTTCCGGATTTGTTGTGATTGGATACTTTGCTTTATTCAAACTTTTTGATTGGCTGTTAGTGAATGGAAGCCATTTGAATGTCAAGGCTTGAATGTGAGACTTCGAAGACTTTTGCGAAACGTTACTAGTAATAACAAGTTTCAGAAAAGTAAAACAAACTTTAGGCAACAGAAACAATGTAAAAAAAATTCAATGCAGTAATAAAAATAATCTTATTACGCTGAAACTATAGCTTTTTTGCTGTTATTAAAGCGCAATTATGTCGTCTTCATGCTCTACTCGGCTACGCTTCGTCTTCGAGAGAGCTTCGTCGGGTTCAACATCGTCCTCAGCTCTTCGTTTTTTTCGGGGTTTGGATTTGTCAACCACCATAACTTCATCTTTTTCTTCTAAAGAAATATATAAATAAAGAGTTGAATGTGATGATAATGAAAATAAAAATTTAGAAAACAGTTAGCCTGCGTGCAGCCCGACTTAAACTCTATGACAGTCTTAACCAGAGTTTACTGAGTCTGGCTGCAGGCAGGCTAGAAAAAGTAAGATCTGTCGTCAGTCAAAGCATTGTTAATATTTCTTAAAAAGCTAGAAGTTACGGCATATGTTCTCTGGTTTTTCCTCCCTCCATAAAAATCAACATGTGAGTTTAGTTGTATGGATAGAATATAAAAAAGTGATTTATTTATTTCTATGCAAAAATACGTTGTTTAGCATACATGCGAACAGTCAGTACATTCATTTCCGAGTCAGTTTGAAAATATTTGAGTAAACTGTACAGAAGCAAAAGGCTGCAAAAAATTGATTTTTTTTTTATTTGGTTCAGATTGAGACTGGAGCTCACCATTTCCGTCATCATTGGGTTGGGCTTCCTGTGTAGTGATTTCTTCAGGGTTGTCATCAGAGGGGGGCATTGGCTCAGGTATGTCACCTTCGACTTCGAACTCAACGTCTGGATCAAGATCCGTCCTATTCAAAGAAGACATTTCAAAAAAAAAAAAAATTGAATACTGGACTCAAGTTCAAAATTTAATTTGTTTATAGACCTTTGCAGCACGTCGGAATGCGGCTCATTTGGGAGGAAAAAACAAAAGGTTCCAAAGCACCCTTCTCAAAATTATCTTGGATGTGAGGCTAACATGAAACACAAAAGAAATCGATGGAATTTGTGGCATTTCTTTTGTGTTCCATGTAAGCCTCGCATTCAAGATAATTTTGAGAAGGGTGCATTCTCAGGCCAAGGGATTGAAATTCTTTTGTTCTGTCCCCCAAATTGAGCTGCTTTGACGTGACGTGAAGGGGTCTATAGTGCCCAGCCTATGGTGCGCGTCAATACAACACAGGCAGCCCAATCACATGCTCTGAATACTCACTTGTGTGTAATGTTAATGATAAGCTCATAGTTTTGTAAGAAGTCATCTGCCTTTAGTCTTGTCCCACTGGTAACCTGGAAGTCACTCAAAAATTTTGAGGAAATTTCTGAAAGAACAAGTGCACAAGCACAGATATCAGATATACCACAGGGAAAGATGACCGTGACGACAAGATATCTTACCTTCGGTTTCTCCTTCCTCACTGGACACAAGAATGGTACCTGGAATAATGAAGAAAAAGCTTCATTAAATAAGTTACACACTTCATTCATTGATTCTCGAAACAAGCAACCACTTTTAAGTACACGAGAAGAACACGAATTTGGATACAACTCAAACGAAGAATCCTATTTTCAAGGAAAGGACATGTGGTCTGAAATGGTTAAATATTGCACCAAGACGAATTGGGTCTACAATACCCAATGTGCGTGAGCTCGAAATTATAGCACAAAACATTATGGGAAAGTGAGTTCTTACGCTTTTTTGACTCCCCTAAAATTCATCTGATAATTTTTCCTTAGACATTTTCTATGGAAATAAAAGATTTCAGCAGACAAAAATAACAGAGTGATTTTTTTCTGATAGCTCCTTTGATTTTCCTGTTGATTTTCCCAGAGTGCTTTGTGAGCTTTGATGCACATTGCCTATTGTGAACTTCGGAAATTGATGACGTCACACTTTGGTACTCTATTATGAAAGGCGAGATTGATCACCAGTAAACATACCCTTGCCATCATCTACTTCAACGTCAGGTGCCACCATGCCAAATCGCTCTTTTAGAATCTAAAAGTAAAAGTATACTGCAAATAAGTGTGGTCACGAAGAACAATAAACCGTGGTTAAGTGTGTTGATAGCAAGAACAGGTCGAATATAGACCCCTTGCACGAATTCCCAAACTGGGAGTCAAAACAAAAGAACTGCTACTATTTCTTAAGGATTGGAATCTTTTGTAATGTTAATATTTTTCAATGTTTTGACCCCCCTCCCCCCCCCCCCCCCCCCCCGGGAATTAGTGCAAGGGGTCTATTGCTGGGTTTCACTTGATAGTCAGGTCTGATAGCGAAAAGATCATGCACTTTTGAGTACAAGCACTAAACTTGGCACAAATGTTCGTTCATTCGCTAATTTGCATATTTGGAAAACTTTTGATATCTCTGCAACAAAAAGAGATATCAACAAACTGTAAACGCCATTCTGACTTTTTTTTAATAACTCTTCCATCTTTGAGTTGAAACTTGAAAGAAAGGTTTTCTTTTCATCAAAATTTTGAAGAAATTTAACTATCTAATTGAGATTGTGGCGTGCCTCCCCCCGACCGCCATTTTTTGGCACCCACCCCTAAATGTGTTTAGTATGCCCCAAGGAACATTTGTGCCAAGTTTGGTGCTTGTACTCAAAAGTGCACGATCTTTACTATTTTTGTCGCTAACAGACCTGACTATGACGTCATTTCTGGTCTCGTGCGGAATGTTCGTCAGCTGAATCACAAGTTTTCAATAGAATTCTTTCAAGTTGACAGCACATGGTGGTCAGTGTTTGACCACCATTTGGAGCAGATAGATGAAAAACTGTGTTGAGTTGGCATCACAGTCCAATGTATTTTATCCCACACCATCGAAAATACATCTCCGCCGCAATGCCTGATGGGAATGAAGAATGAACAGAAATACCGTCGAATATACGACCTAAACCTGACGATGCCTGCACCAACAGCGAAGACCTTAGATGGCATTGTTTAGAACTTTTTATTACGCCGCTGTTCTTTTCGGTCGTGCAATAGACCCTTTTCAAATATGGCGTCTATGACGTCAAACGAGGAGTCCTAGAATGTCCCGGATGTTATGAGTGATAATGGTTGTGTTTTGAAATCCGGGGCATTTAAGTCCCGGATGCCTCTAGTGGAAATCATTGGGTTTCCATATCCGGGACATATACTCATTCTCCTCGTTTGACGTCATAGACGCCATATTCGAGAAGGGTCTAATCACTAATCGCTGTACACCTGATTGCAAAAATTTTGTCATAGGAAAATAAACTTTTAAAAAAATAAAAATAACAAATAGGAATTAATTAAAGATGGCGACTTAATTTAACCTGTTAACGTTTTTGATAAAGTCCATGAGACGGAGTTTCACGTAGAGGAGCTTTCTAGTCGAGAACAAGAAACTTCCTGTTTCGTAAACGTAGTTTAGAAGACAGTCTAGTATTAACGTGTAACACCTCTTTTGAAACGTTTGCCTCACAACAGGAATCGACACCAGTTTCAGTATGTAACATTGCCTTTCTTGTAATGGAAGAAAATATTATTAATGGCTATGAGTAAATCAATTAAATAAAATGAAAACAACTGCTTTTGTGTTGGTCTTGAATCTTAAGAAAAATCTATTAAATTTGCCATTTTTAATTAATTCCTATTTGTTATTTTTTATTTTTATAAAGTTTATCTTTCTATGACAACATTTTTGCAATCAGGTGTAAATAGAAACAGAAACAGAAACATCTTTGTTATAAGGTACCTTATCTTCGAGGGTCTTTAAGGTCAATGTCTCAGTGTTGACAAGAACCGTCACCTGGGAAACAATAAAAAAAATATATTATTAAGAATCTATGCTTGCAGTGCTTGATCTGAAGGCCAAGGATTGTGTTTAGGGACGGACCATTAGATAGTTAATGGGGGGGGGGGGGGGTTGCGTAAATCCCCCAAAAAATATCGAGCAAGTTCTTAAACCTAAAAATAAATATCGCGCACGCTTTTCTGTGCGAAAAAAATATCGAGCAAGCACAGCTCAAGGGTAAAAACTTCACAAATTTGTTGCGAATGGCCCTCACATCTCTGGAAAACGCATTTCCGAGGGTCTCAATTTTCAAAAATTTTCGTTGGGGCGCATGCCAACCCCCCCCCCCCCCCCCCCTATGTTCGCCAGAAATAAATTATCTTGTCTTGCAAAAACTGATTACCCTTTTAAAAACATGAATTCTGTGAAAACACTCTATCGTTTCACTAACCTCTGGTTTTACGGCACACACATAACATTTGGGGTTTGGTTTTTCAAGGGCGCAAGGAACAAGAAGTTTCTTCCGTTGATTTGGTTGGCGGTTAAGATAGATCTAAAAAACAATGAAATTAGAGTGAATACAAAACTAACCCTACAACCCAAAAGGCAAGAAAGCGCGTTCTTCAACTTAAACCGACAAAAATTTATTCAAAAACAAACAAAATCACCGACTTTTTAGCCGTTTTCACCGCTTAAACATGTTCCACGATCGGAAAATGCATAGTCTTGATGCTCAATGATGTTATCAAGAGCCGAATAGAAAAAAAAAATGGTTTCAAGACCGTTTTCGGAAAATTTAATTTGCACTGTGTTACACTTTTTTGCACTGTGTTACCTTGTTTTTGCACTGAATTACCTCTAAAATGCACTGTTCATCAGCCAATCAAATTCGAGTAATCTTTTTATGTATATTATAACATATAACAGAACTCTACCAAATTACTAATTTACACATGCTCTTTCTCGTAATAGAAATATATTTTTGAAATCATTGATCATTCATGGTGCTAGTTCCCAATCCTTTCCTTTTTTTCATAGGGTGTGATAAATAGCTTGGGCTATTCCACAGGAATCCCAAGCAAAAACAAATTAAAGCAAGTGAATAATTCTGAGCAAGAAGTAGTTTTTGTCCACGTACCGTTTTACATTTGTCAATTCTGTCATTCAGTATGTTTAGACCTTGCATTACTATGATGGCTGCTATGATAGCATTGGTTGTTGCGATTGCGGGGATGATGTTACCAGCCATAGCTATGGAAATAAGAAAGATTACAGCATAAGAGTCGAACCTTCGCACAACAGCCACTGTCGGGACAAAATTTTGTGGCTGTTGTAGAGAGGTGGCCATTGTGGAAAGGTAACTTTTAGTTCCGATGTAGGTATGAGATCATTTTAACCAGGACAAAATTCCTTGGTCCATCGGGTAAAGGAGGTTGGGGGTGGGGAGGTGGCCGTTGTGGCAAGGTCGCAGTTGTGAGGAGGTGGCCGTTGTGGGGAGGTGGCCGTTGTGGGGAGGTGGCCATTGTGGGGAGGTCGCCGTTGTGGGGAGATCGCCGTTGTGAGGAGGTGGCCGTTGTGGGGAGGTGGCCGTTGTGGGGAGGTTGCCGTTGTGGGGAGGTTGCCATTGTGGGGAGGTCGCCGTTGTGAGGAGTTCGCCGTTGTGGGGAGGTTGCCGTTGTGGGGAGGTGGCCGTTGTGGGGAGGTGGCCATTGTGCGGAGGTCGCCGTTGTGGGGAGGTCGCCGTTGTGAGGAGGTGGCCGTTGTGGGGAGGTGGCCATTGTGGAGAGGTTGCTGTTGTGAGGAGATTGCCGTTGTGGGGAGGTGGCCGTTGTGAGGAGGTTGCCGTTGTGGGGAGGTTGCAATTGTGGGGAGGTGGCCGTTGTGGGGAGGTTTGACTGTATTCATGGAGTTAGCCATGCCCTGATTTACATCAGCAGTTGCAAGTTGTTTTAGGGAATTGTCAGTTCAACTTGATGTCATACTGTGTCAGAGCGCATTCACAATATTATTAATCCCAAAGCGACAAATATTTAAACAACATACCTTTCACATCAAAACGGCTTTTCATTGGTATTCCAAATATGTGTGCTCTAATGTTGGCTGTGCATGTCACGAAATCCATTGCTGGGGAATCATCCTAATGAAAACACATCTACAGTGAGGACCTCAAACCATGAACACTTTATATATAGTATATATATATATATATATATATATATATATATATATATATATATATATATATATATATATATATATAAATGTAATAACGAAGAGGCAAGATTTGCTGTTACTCCGAGTTTCGTGCTTACGCACTCGTCAGACAGTATTTAAATACTGTCTGACGAGTGCGTAAGCACGAAACTCGGAGTAACAGCAAATCTTGCCTCTTCGTTATTACATTTATATATATATATATATATATATATATATATATATATATATATATATATATATATATATATATATATATATATATATATATATATATATACACTATATATAAAGTGTTCATGGTTTGATATATATATATATATATATATATATTATTCTCTGAACTTTCTACTGCTTCAAACCCTCTGAAAATGAAGCACTGAACTCAAATCATCTTATTGTTCAAAATAAATCATATTTCCAATCGATTCACACAAGGGATAAAGGAGGAAAAAAGTATGAAAAAACCTCAAAGTGTTCATGGTTCGAGTGTCCTCACTGTAATTATGATCACTATCATCCATCAACAAGCACTTTTTCGTATGACTATGAAAAACTTACAGCATGGACCGCACCTTACCGTGACCGTGTCAGTGTCGTGCCGTGTATGAAAACATTATACATTCCGTGCCATGTCCGTGCCACAACCAAGCCGTGTGCTGTGACTTTTCACACTCATACGAATTCTGCTCTAATGAGTGCGTACGTGTGAGTTTTGTTGCTCCTTGATGGATGACACAGTCATTAATTTAGAAACATGAAATTAAAAGTTCTTCTTTCTCTAGAACATCATGATGTTCTCCATGTGACATGAAAACAAAGAGCAAGTGAGAAGGAAGCTGAAGCAGGTGATTGGAAATTCAGGCACACAATGCATAGTTTGTCCCAGCAAAAATTCTGCTCTTTGTATTTTCTGCTCTTTGTAGTTTGAAGAACAGAATAAAAGAATTTTAATCTTCTGAGAATTGGAACCTATTGTTCTGCCCTCCAAATTGAGCTGCATTCTGACGTACTGCAGGGGGTCTATGGTAGAGTGATTGCAATAAATCCATGAAAAAAATCTAATAACTAGTCAATGTCTAATAGTCTAAGGAAAACAAAAGAACACAATGGGATTAGGGTCTACTAATCACTCTTACACAGGAAAAAATATTGAATTTCCAATTAGGTTGAACTGGGATTTTTTTGGGATTTTTTCCCAATATTGTTTTATGTAGCACTTTTCCAATATTGGGAAATTCCAAAGGAAACCCAAAGATAACCCAAAGATAACCCAAAGATATCCCAAAGGAAAAAATATTGAATTTTCAGTTTGGGGAAAAATTGGGGAATTATTGGGATATCTTTGGGTTATCTTTGGGTTTCCTTTGGAATTTCCCAATATTGGAAAAGTGCTACATAAAACAATGTGCCACAATCCTTGGTACAATATGCTTTCCTTACCTTGTCCCAGACTAGTTCTTCTCCTTTATTTTCAAGATTTGTCTTCAAAGTTTCAATACTAAAAAAATATTTGGGGGAAAAATGATTAGCATTATTTTGTTAAATGAGAAACTGATAAGAAGGGGGATGTATGGACTAACACCCACATCACACAACATGTGAATATCCAATGTGCATGAGCTCAAAATTATAGCACAAAGCATGATGAGAAAGTGAGTTCCTACGCTTTTTTAGCTCCTCTAAAAATTCATCTGACAATTTTTACTCCAACATTTTCTATGGAAATAAAAGGATTTCAGCAGACGAAAATAACAGAGTAATTTTTTTCTGATAGTTCCTTTGATTCGTCTGTTGCATTTTTAAAGAACTCATTTTCCCAGAGTGTTTTGTGAGCTTTGATGCACATTGCCTATCAGGGTTCAATAACATCAAGTCCTTACTTTGTAAAGAGATATATCATTCGACAGGAACAAATCCTTGAGTTACCTCACCTTTTTCCCAATATCCTAGAGCACTCCTGAATACTCCATATCCGTTGATCCTGCAGCTGACTATCTTCATTTCCATTTTCTGCTACATTATTTTCTATGGAAACAATTAAAATATTATAATATTCAATCATTATTATTGGATAGAAAATAAAAGGGAGAATGAGAGAAGAGTATGATGGGAGGTAGGAAGAAAGGAGCAAACAAAGACAGGATAGAGCAGGAAGAAGAAAAAATAAAGAAAATGTCACCTTGAAACACTGCATCCCAGTCTAAAGGTTTCGGTGGGGTTCTCTTCTTCCACAGTTTGTCCATTGATAATAAATATTTGATGTCTTCACAGAAGAACTAGTGAAAGAAATTAAATTCTTCAGAATATATAAGGTGCAAAAACTAAATCTGTGATGTAAAATTAAAATTGTAAGTGCTCATTTAGTATTTTACTATAGAGTAATAGAGTTGTTTGTTGGTTCTCTCATGTGCTTCAATGGTTTTTCTCCAGGTTCTCTGGTTTTCTTCCTCCTTAAAAATCACCTTCCAAATTCGAATTCAATCCTAGGCTTCAAAGTAATTGAAGCTTAGCTCTGTTGTGAGTGTCCCACGCTGTGATACAACAGCCAAAGCTTAATAGATAGAGTGGCTATTAGTCACTATCACCAAAACAGAACAAGTATTACACCCATTTTCATAATTACATGACCATCACTAAATGTGTTGTATGTGAGTAGAGTTGTTTGTTGGTTCTCTCCTGTGCTTTGAGGGTTTTTCTCCAGGTTCTCCAGTTTTCCTCCCTCCACAAAAATCAACATTCAAATTCTAATTCAATCTATCAGTTGCCTCGAAATTGGGTCCTAGACCTGCAAGGCTTTCCGTCCACCTCAGAGTGGTAAAGTTTGTAGACTAATAGACAGTTCCTAATAGACCACTAGATATCCCGGCTTACAGATCGGCTTCAGAACAGTGCAGGTTTTTATACCACACTATTAACCTTTGGAACTTGCTCCTATGAGCCATCATTGATATTAGCTGTCTATGTACTTTTAAGAAAGGGCTGAGGAAATTTATTTTCAATGTCAGTGTATGTTAGCTAGGAACTGTATATTATAGACAATTTATATTTTATAGTTTTATAATATATTGTTTATTGTAAATTGGATCTGAAAAACCCCTTGGGAGTGTCTAATAAAGCTATTATTATTATTATTATTATTATTATTATTATTATTATTATTATTATTATTATTATTATTATTATTATTATTATTATTATTATTATTAGCACTAGTAGCTCAACCAGAGCACAGGATTTGTGATAGACCATTAGTAGGTTTATAGTATATCAGGATACAGCAGCATATTCATATTTATATCCAATTTACAAACCCGATGAATAACAAAGAAAACCATGTTAGATATGCAATAATAGTAATTATAAACTACTTGTACCTTATTAAAGAGTTTAACCACATCATAACCAGTCTGTTCAGCCCATAATCTTGTTGACTGTCTCACAATGCCACCTACAGCATCAGGTACAGGGTCCTTCTCCAGAGCTTTCATGCCTGCATTGCCCATTGCTTCAGGGTCTTCAGTATCTGGTGATACTTCTTCATCTGCATCAGCCTCACCAAACAGCTGACTGAGAGAAAGAATGAAACATGCAGGTGTCTTGTTGCTTTCCTTAAAGGGGTTTCTTTCCTTGCTCTAGCTGGTACTTTATCCAAAGAGGAGAAGGAGCAGAAGGAGAAAGAGGAGGAGAAGAAGGAGGAGGAGAAGGAGGAGAAGAGGGAGGAGGAAAAGGAGAAGAAGGTGGAGGAGGAGGAGTAGTAGTAGCAGTAGGAGCAGTAGCAGTAACAGTAGGAGCAGTAGCAGTAACAGTAGGAGCAGTAGCAGTGACAGTAGGAGCAGTAGCAGTAACAGTAGGAGCAGTAGCAGTAACAGTAGGAGCAGTAGCAGTGACAGTAGGAGCAGTAGCAGTGACAGTAGGAGCAGTAGCAGTGACAGTAGGAGCAGTAGCAGTAACAGTAGGAGCAGTAGCAGTAACAGTAGGAGCAGTAGCAGTAACAGTAGGAGCAGTAGCAGTGACAGTAGGAGCAGTAGCAGTAGCAGTAACAGTAGGAGCAGTAGCAGTGACAGTAGGAGCAGTAGCAGTGACAGTAGGAGCAGTAGTGGTAGTGTAAAATGCTCTCTTATTAATAATGAAACAGCTCAATAACAAGGACTGTGGAGCAGTCTGGAGGAGGGGGACTAAAATTTGAAAGTATAAGAGACTAGTATGCAAAAGATAAAAGGGAGGAGGGAGAGGGGGGGGCTACAGTCCCACCACTCTATCGTCCCTGAGTAATTATTACTTACTTAAACAGATGTTTGGCCCACACAATACAGTGGATGGGTTCCGATGGAGTGTTGCGTATGGTGCATCCTGGGAAAGTCTTTTGTGTGGGCTTTGGTTGACATTCATAACACTCTGTAACACCCTAAAAATGGGAAGATCATTATAAATATTACTAGTCTAAGATTGTTTTCATTGCTATCCAGCTGTACCATATCCCGGGCTGCAGACGTTTTATTTTCCTTCCTTTGATTAAAACAAGCAAGCAAGGAAGTGAAAGGAACCTCTGGGTATAAGTGTTAATCCTTTGAATTCCCTGAACCAATCAGAGGCCTATATTGCAGCACAGAGTCAAGATTTGATCCTAAACTGTAGTTATGTAGCCTTCTGATTGATTCTTGAACATTTGAGAACTTTGATTGATTAAGAATGTCAAACTGGTTTTTCCAGATTGTAACGTACAGCACTGTGTCTCTGTGTCTCCGATTTTACAATACTAGTTCAAAATAATTTGCTAGCTAACGCTGCATTATTTGTGAACATATCACTCAACTAATTTTATAATTCTTTTTGGCCAGTCAATGCTCAACACACATAGAATGTTTACTGCGAATATTGTCAGATGTGTCATAGGCACTTTAACGGGTTATTTCATTTATAATTACCTTTTTGATGACAGTGGCCTGACCCAAATATCCTGCAGTCCCACTTTCCACCAAAGGAACATCTGCTGCTAAGCACATTCTGTTAACATGGTTTCTTGCAGCTGAAGATAAAGAGTATAATCCTTAGTCCTGATTGGGATTCCTTTGAAACATTAGTATACTGACAGGGAACACAAAAAAATGCTTCCAATTTTATCAATATCCTGAAACTACCTCTAGGCTGATCTACAGTAAGTCAGAATAGTGATAACTTAATTTGGAAGCTCACAGCTACAGCAAAACCCTGAAACAACCTCTGGGCTGATCTAAGTCAGGGCATGGCTAACTCACAGATTGAACCCTGAAACAACCTCTGGGCTGATCAAAGTCAGGGCATGGCTAACTCACAGATTGAACCATGAAACAACCTCTGGGCTGATCAAAGTCAGGGCATGGCTAACTCACAGATCGAACCCTGAAACAACCTCTGGGCTGATCTAAGTCAGGGCATGGCTAACTCACAGATCGAACCCTGAAACAACCTCTGGGCTGATCTAAGTCAGGGCATGGCTAGCTCACAGATAGAACCCTGAAACAACCTCTGGGCTGAGGCCACAACTATTGTAACTCACAGATGAAATAATTATAATTTAGCAGTTCGGTTTTGCAGAGAAGAAAACCTCAAAAACCCAGAGAAAAACCATGTTATCAAGGGAGAGACCTAACAAACTCTTCTCTCATATCTCTAACCCTTTACCTCGGTTATCCAGTGCATTCATGACAACATCAAACTGTTTGAAGTAGTCGGTGCCATAATCAGCGCTAGAAACCAGAGTAGGATAGGATAGGAATCAATATGGAATACTATCATAATTAAAACAAGTTTTAAAACATTTAAAACTTTCCATACACCAGTCACTGGTCACAAACACAAAGCATTCAGTCGAGGTTGCAAGGTTTGAAATTGAAATCATAATAGTTTTATTATATTTTAGGTTTTTTTTAAAAGTTATATTTTTACTATATTATATTGAGTGAGTAATGTGATCGTCTGACTTCTGTCACTCAGCTACTACACCTGGATTCAAACCATTTACTCTTTTATCATAATATAATAATTATAACTAAATTCAAGACCTATAATTATTATAGGTATTAAATTTAGTATTAATAGTTCTCTTTGTAATTAGTCTTAATGGGCCACTACTAAACTGTTTATCAATGTTACTGTCATGTGTTTTACCCAATAAAGTCATTATTATTATTATTAATTATTATTAATATTATTATTATTATTAATATTATTATTATTATTATTATTATTAATGGCAGAGAAGATTTCAAGGAAAACGAACGAGCCATATGCAGAAACAATCACATACATAAGAACAAAACTATCTTTTGAAATACTTAGATCCATTAATCTATGTGTACGTGGGTCACGAGTTCCTTTTTATAAGAACAATGACTTTTTATTTGATTTTAAACTTAATGTAAATACAACAGAAATCAATTCTTCTTAATAATTTTTTACATATTTTATAATTTTTTGTTTTTTAGATCCTTTAATATCGCCCGTTTTAACATTATAATTAATTATTGCTATTATTGTCTTCTTTATTATTGTTATTATAATTATTGTGAAATAAATAATGGTAATTGAACTGAGTGGAGTGCAATTTGGTTTGAAATCAAACAAGTGATTACAAAATTGCACGACCGCGTAGCGGGAGTGCAATTTGTTAATTACGAGTTTGATTTCAGACCAAAATTGCTCGACACGAAGTTCAATTACCACTTAATTATATCCATTTTGAAATCACTACTGTAGGAATTTCAAATTTAAATCCAATTTTTCAATATCACCCATTTTCACCTAGAAAACCTCCTTCAAAAATTGATCTCATGCTTTGAATTGGCTTTTGTTTTCTGTGATCTGATTGGTCAAATTTAAGGTTTTCTGCAATTTTATTGGCTCTTCAAAAACAGTGCGATTTAAAACTCAAAATGGTGCGATTTGTGAATAAATCGCACTGCTGAGAACCAATCAGATTGCAGGATTTGCTAGTGATTTCAAAATGGATATAATTAAGTTATTTATTTTTCAAAAAAAAAAATATTATTATTATTATCATCATCATCATTATTATTATTATTATTATTATTATTATTATTTCGCTACAACCTTGCGCTGCCGGACCTCCCAAGCCATTGCACATGCGGGTCTGTCTTTTCAGTAAACCACGCCTTATCATGTAAAAAGGGTGGTTTTGTGGCCCAAAGACATGATGGAGTCCGTGATCTCCTTACAACGTTATTGAACAGAGTATGCAACAACGTTCAAGCCGAGCCACACCTAATACCCCTGGACAACGAGCACCAGGATCTAAAATCGTCCAACACAAGTCCCGATGCACGCTTAGATATCAAGGCTGGAGGGTTCTGGTCTCGTGGAGTCACTGCATTTTTTGACGTAAGAGTGACGCATGTGAACTCCGCGAGCAACCAGAACAAGAGCACATCAAGTATGTTTAAGGAACAAGAACAAGAAAAGAAAAGAAAATACCAGCAGAGAGTCCTAAACGTGGAAATGGGAACATTCACACCGCTAATATTTGGAACAAATGGAGGAATGGGCACCGAAGGCCAAATATTTTTACGGAACCTGGTCAACCTACTAGCAACGAAATCAGGAGAGGACTACGTCAGCGTTATCACTTGGATAAGAACTATTTTGAACTTTAATATTTTAAGAACTGTCCATCTGTGCATAAGAGGGTCAAGAACCCCTTTTCGAAATAAAAACATTTTAGAGGATTTTAGATTAAATAACTATGAAGCAAATATTTTATAAATAGTCATTATATTGTTTTAGTAATATATTATATTATTATTATGTAAATAATAATTTAGTGATATAAATTTTTCTTTTTATAAAATTATTTTCCTTTTTTTTTTTTTTATAAATTCTATATAAAATATATATTAATAATAGTAATAAGTTTCAGTTTTAAGTATTAGTATTAGGATTAAGTATATTTTAAATTTTTTTATTGATATTATCATCATAATCATCCATTATTATTATCATTATTTCTCTTTCTAAAGGAATTAATAAAGTTATTATTATTATTATTATTATTATTATTATTATTATTATTATTATTATTATCATTCCTTTGAAATTACCTTGAAGCCTCGTTTGAATGCTTTGTCTGTGACCAGTGAACTGATGTACGGGAAATGGTGAATGGCTTATCACAAAAAAATAGAATTATTGAAAAACGGAAACAAGATTCACAGTCTATAAATCTTCATATTCTTATGTTTGCAAAATGTCAAATGTTATATTATTGTCAGTATATGTTTTTCTGGATCTTATCTGGATGATGTACAATCTAAGTTAGACTGATCTTAATGTTTCTCGTTTATTGATGATTGATAGTAATGTTGTTTCCACTGAAACCTACAGTATATCTTCATAAACTTCAATCTAAAACTAATGACTGAACAGGTGTGAATTATTACAAATCAATGCAATTACTGAAAAGTTAGAAGTTGTTATTTGCAGACAGACAGATAGACAGAACAGAGAGACCAAACTGACAGAAGTCAAGAAAGACAAAAATTGACAGACAGTAACAAACTGGCAGTGATAGACAGACAGTAACAGACAGACATTGACAGACAGATAGTAACAGACAGATAGTAACAGACAGACTGTAACAGACAGACATTGACAGACAGATAGTAACAGACAGATAGTAACAGACAGACAGTAACAGACAGACAGTAACAGACAGACATTGACAGACAGATAGTAACAGACAGATAGTAACAGACAGACAGTAACAGACAGACAGTAACAGACAGACATTGACAGACAGATAGTAACAGACAGATAGTAACAGACAGATAGTAACAGACAGATAGTAACAGACAGATAGTAACAGACAGACAGTAACAGACAGATAGTAACAGACAGACAGTAACAGACAGACATTGACAGACAGATAGTAACAGACAGATAGTAACAGACAGACAGTAACAGACAGACAGTAACAGACAGACATTGACAGACAGATAGTAACAGACAGATAGTAACAGACAGACAGTAACAGACAGACAGTAAAAGACAGACATTGACAGACAGATAGTAACAGACAGATAGTAACAGACAGATAGTAACAGACAGATAGTAACAGACAGACATTGACAGACAGAACAGACAGACACGGACCAACAGAACAGACAGACACTGACCGACAGAGTGACAGTGACAGACAGAGAGTGGAACCTTTTGATATTATCATGGTGTGCTGTAATTTTGGTACTGGGGTTGAATCTCAGAGCGCTCTCTCTTGCCACCTGTGAAGCAGAATTAATAACTATTAATATATGTGGTTACACAAATATCCATACATTACCATGGAGAATATTTGAAAAAAAATCCTGCCACCCCCTGGAATTTCCAATTAATTTTGTTTCCATACAAACCTTGAAATTTGGTTTTACCTCTGACTCCCCACCCCCTACCAGTTGATCTAAAATAGTGATGTAAAAATGATGTCCCAGCAAAACTGAGGTGTCATGTAGCCTGTAAAAATTGACTTTGTGGTTAAAAATTGTGGTTATAGTCTCCCACAATCACTCTATTATTTTCCCTTTTTCCAGTTATAATACCTCTAGGATGTTTTCTACTTGTCTAGGAAAAGCTGTTGATAAAACCCAATGTTAATTGGGAAGCATGTGTGGCAGAGTGGTAACAGCACTCGCCTCTCACCAACGTGACCTGGGTTTGATCCCCACCAGACTTGGTGTTGTATGTGAGTAGAGTTGGTTGTTGGTTCTCTCCTGTGCTTCCAGGGTTTTTCTCCTGGTTCTCCAGTTTTTCTCTTTTTTTGGTTGGAAGTTCCAAAAAAATGACTTTACCATTTGTTTTCCAACCCTTTCTAGTAAAACTAATCTATTTCCTCTATTCAATACCCAACCTCTAATAAGCCCCAGCTCTGAGGTGCTAAAAACGAAATAAGTCCCCATGAAAGGTGAAAAAGGTACAGGGTAAAGCATCCTTATTTTGTACCTTGTAATAGTCATTGATTAATAAACTTGTGGCTGATGTTGCACTCATTCTAATAACCCCCCTCTTGCCATCAGTACTCTGTTTTATAGGTATTTATCAAATAAAGCTAATAAAGCTACGCGAAAAAGAAAAAGTTGAAACAAGAATGTGAGGTACTTCACTGAGAGTTGAATTTGGACCTCTTGCACTGAAGGCCGTGCACTAATAATTAGTTATATATATTATATATTAGTTAATTATTAACTGTGCCATCCTTGCTCTTTGAAAAGCAAGGATGCCAACTTTCATAAGCTCCCACCCCTAAGAGTGTATGGTTGTGGTCCTTCTCCCTTAGCAGGCCTTTGAAAGTCATTTAGCCTGATTAATTTCCAAAGATCAATAAAATTCATTAGCCCCCAAACTATAATAATCCCCGGGCTGATTTTCTTATAAACCACGGCTGCCTACCGCATGGTTAAAAGCCCATCAAACACTCTCTATCTCCGTCTTCCCATGTCCTTTCACTTTTACCTTTGCTTTTGATTTCCCAACATGCTTCTTTTGAAATAAAAATTGTCTGTTCAAATTGCTCACATCTATGGTGTCAAGGTCAATCTGAAAAAAAAATTAAAAAATAGAGGTCTAGATCAGTTGGTGAATTTTAATTTATCATGTGCCAAGTCTATCCAAAATAAACAAAAAAAATCCTAAAAAATCAACTTCAAATTTATGGATATGCTGTAACAACCTCTATGAAACCGCCGCCTGGTTGGCTCAGTTGGTTGAGCACCAGACTATCATGCGGGAGGTCATGGTTCGAGTCCCAGCCGGACCAACACTCAGGGTCTTAAAATAACTGAGGAGAAAGTGCTGCCTTTGTAATTACATCTGCAAACGGTTAGACTTTCAAGTGGCTCAGATGACCACTGTAAATGGCGCTCCCGTCTCTCCACACTTCATCACTAACCAATATCTGAGGGACGTAAAAGAACCACTGAGGACGTAAAGAAACCCTGGCAGTGACCACCCTCAGTGCCTACACCTTATTCTAACCACCTCTCATGATTGTAAAGCGCCTTTGATTATATACATAGAAAGGGCGCTATATAAATAATAAATCATTATCATTATGATGATCTAAGTAAGAGCATGGCTTACTCAGATCAAATCCTGAAACAACCTCTTGGCTCATCTAAATCAGGGCATGTCTAAATTCACTCAAGAGGGATACATATTCCTCTTTTGCTTGACATATTATTTGCTTCATTTGGTTCTAATAAGTATTAATATTAATGTTATATAGATAAAGAACCGTTTTATCATAATAGTTATTTGTGGGTTTCAACACTGAAAAATTTGATCAATTTTTGTGGTAGAATATACAAAAAACCTAGTCCCCAGTTTACCCCCCTTAAAAGCAACCACAGTGACCCCCATTTTCACTTTTGAGTTCCACCTACTGTATGAAATAAAGTTCTTTGTAGACAAAACTTAAAGAAAAGTTATCAATGTGATTGATGGGTCTTAAAACCTCTTAAAATCCACATAACCCAACCCCAAACCATAAAACAGTCTCTTGTCAAACTACCAGCAACTTGCTTGCTTTCCTTAACATCAAAAAATTTAACAGCCATGAGAATAAAAACATTAAAAAAATATATATAACGCATTTCCATTAATTGTCCAAAGCGCTGAATAAACTGAAATAAAGGAGACAAGAAAGAAACTGGCAAGGAGACAAACCAGTTGGCTATTTACAAGCATGGTCGAGAAACTGAATTTGACCTAATCGAAATCAGGACAAATACAATCTCAGCTAGTGGCCAGAGCGGGGCTCGAACCCGGCACCACCGGATTGCGAGACCAACGGTCTGACCACTTGACCATGCTGCCTCCTAAAAACATAATTTCCAGTCAAATTGACTTTCTTTATCAATAAAAGCAAAAAGTAGAGGTTGGAGATATTGTGTGCATGTGATAAATTATAGTGAAACGTAATGCTAGTTTTGCTATGCACGGCAACTCCAATCTCGACTTGGAACTATTATTCATGGTCATTGGATGGAACTGTAAAAAGGGTTATAATTTATTGATATTTTGTAAGTTTCATATATTTATATTTTCTATATTTTTCATTATGTTTTTTCCCTCTCAGACCATAGCTGGGCTATTATTTTTAACTAAATTTTTCATAATATTGATCATACTTTTCAGTTATGGAATATTTCATATCATATTTTGATAGTGGGTAGTTCCAGAAAATATCCATATCCCTACGTACCACAGACAGCATTTCGGAGTGCATGTTCTTAGATCAGGAATTCCAAAGGAGAGGGGGGTATCTTGTATATTTATCAAAGTAACAATATTTGTCGAAGAAACAATATTTGTATTATGATCATCCGGGTGGATGTAGTCCTGAGAAGGATTGTTTGATGTGACTGACGTTTCGACAACCTGAGCGAAGTCATCTTCAGAGTCAATTGTAGGATAAAGTCAGATAGGTCATATTTATACTGCCGTTACACAATAGCACAATTACCTGGTGTTGTTTAAGTATAAACATGACTCAAAAACTAAAATTAAATTGTTGCTTTATGACCCAAAAATTATCCATTTCAAACATCCTACATGTCTTGTACACCATAGTTGAATATAAATAGCATAAATGAATAAAATAAAGCTGTCTTGAAGTACTTTTAACTCCTTGAAATACCTAAAACTCATATTGGAACTCTGTAATAGAATCAATTTATAGAATAGTAAATGCAAATAGATATGTAAAGGATAGGAAAAAAATCACATGGAACAAAAAAAGAAAAAATATATATATATCAAAAAATCTAATAAGTTATAAATATAAGTTGTAAATAATCTGAACTGTATATTTATTGTTTTTATTGGAAAATGTATTGTATGTATTATGTATTTCATCTAGGGTATCACACTTAGTGTGATACTCGATAAGTTGTAAATAATCTGAAGTTCATATAATTGTTGTTGATATTGGAAAATGTATATTGTATGTATTATATATTTCATCTAGGGTATCACACTTAGTGTGATACTCGATAAGTTGTAAATAATCTGTTGTTAAATAATAATAATAATAAAAAAATTTAAAAAAAATATTGGAACTCTGTGATTTTCATAACTCATATTAGGAATTCGAAAGCAGACCCCTTTTTTTGTTTGCAAACAAGGAATGCCTGTTGAAGTGATTAAGAATTAATTAAAGATGGTGAAAATCAAAAACATGTTTATTTACGAGTTCTTTCCACTTCATTTGTACATCCTTCATCATAGAAGCAAAGGAAAGTGTCAAAGATAAGTCATGATAAGAACAATAAAGTTCGTCTTGCATGAAAATGGTGATTTCTTTGTCTAGAAAGCTATACTCCAGTTTCACATTTGGTGGAAACTGCTGTTTTTGAAGAACACAGACTCATTTGCACAGGCTTAGCCTCGTTTATAAGTCAGCTATTCAAATACACCATTAAAAGTTTGTGGGATTGGTATTATTCAACTTGCACATTCTTTACATTACAGTTGGCTGTCGCTGATGATTTGCATAAGTCAACCGTAATGTAAAGAATGTGTAAGTTGAACAATACCAATGTTTTGAAATCCCACAGACTTTTAATAACGTCGTTGAATAGCTGACTTATAGATGAGGCTAAGCCTGTGCAAATGAGTCTGTGGTCTTAAAAAACAGTGGTTTCCATCGAATGTGAAACTGGTGTATTAAGAAAATATATAATGACATGGAATTCCAGGGGGGAGGGGGTTTAAAAAAGTATGGAATTCCTTAGGCCAGTGGGCTTGAATCATTTCAGGATTTGGTAAAAGTTATCTAGGGGTAAGACATTCAATGCTGCTGACAGTTTGGGTATCTATATTTTCTGGAACTACCCATTGTAATTAGTATAGTTTTGTAAAGTTTTATATAATATATTTTAAATCGTATTTAGTATAGTTTATGCAGGGCCCCTATGGATACCAGCTCTGCTAAATGGGCCACCCTGTTGAAATAAATTGTATTCATTCATTCATTCATTCATTCTATTTGATTTCGTTGACAATCAAAGCATGACGTCACATGCTGATATAACCAGCCTACACATTGGTAAATTTCATACATGTATCCCAAATTTTCATAGCAATGGATTATCAGTATGAGTAAAGATTCGATTGATACTCATTCCTATTAGTGCTTTAGTAGAACAATCAATCTGGTCTTCCGGATATGGCATGAGTCTGTTCAGAAATTCGCTGAAAGAATAATCCAACTTACCACTTCAATGTCCTTAAAACCAGTCAAGACAAGGTTTTTGATCAGCTCACATCCAATACCACCAGCTCCAACAACAAGGATCTTGCTCTTCGTGACTTGTTCGGCTAGATTCCCTCCTAAAACACCACAACGAATATTGTCCATACTGTCCGCCATTTTGGTTTGAAGCTGCGCTCCCTTCCCGCGTGCGTCAGCGGTAATCCAAAGAAACATTTCAAAATTTTAATTTAGAAAAATTAAAATTAACATAATTAATTAAGAGAAGATGTCAGCAAAAATCTTAAAATCTTAAGAATCTTAAAAATCTTTAAATTTTTATTTCTCGTCGCAGAATAAAAAAACCCAAAAATGCTTTTAGTCACGGTTAGAATATTATTTCGACTTTTCATTTTCTTAATATCGGTCTTTTATTTTATTTAGCACACGGTGAAAACATTTTTTGAAAATTCGTTACTTTTCACAAGGCGTCAAAGTACCCTGGTAAATAAATTTTTTTCACTGTTATAAATTTATTGGAAGACAATGAAATTTCAGCATTTTAAAGTTAAAACATCATATAAAACAGTTGTTTAAGAATTAACCATATATATATTTTTGCAAAGGCACGCGAGCCCCCCGAAGTTGGAGTATATTTTGGCTTTCTCAAAGGGTCAATTATTGACAAATTCGTTTTTCTCGTTTTTCTCGGAAATGAAGCCATATTTCGACAAATGAAACATACCATGATATATCTCGCATATAGGCCTACCTAATACCAAAATATGAGCGAAATCGAATTTTTGACTGTTGCCGGCGTATGTTCGATTTTTGCTGACATCCAGCATAAATCGAACCACAGGCAAACCACTCTGATAAAAAGAAAACATGTATCAGCTGATTCTATCAATAAAAGCGCTCTTTTTATAGTTGCCTACCTTTAGTCTATACCATGTTTCCAAAAAAAGTTTAAGGGGCAAACGGCGAATACCGATAGGTGATTGGCAATTGCACCGAAAGGAACTGGGTCAAGAACCTTTTATTTTCGTTCCACCAAAAAAGCCGAAATCAGCAGATTTCCGCGTAGAACACAGGTAGCCCAAGCTGGGTTCCTGTGGTGTCATATTATGAGAGAATGTATGGGGAACTATAAAAAACCTCTATTCAAACTCATTGAATATTCATTAGCTATCTTGATGACGTCATCAGTATTATTTAAGAGATTATTAATTATTCAATGTGTCACTTGGCGCGAACCAACTTGAGGAAAGGAGTTCGGTGACAAAATTGTGCTAGTTCACCCAGCAGCTTCTACTATAGATCCATTATGTCTTCTCGAGACCAAATCATAGCAGAACTGGAACCAAACAATGTTGAAAGGAGTGTAGCAGAGACGGTGAATACTACAGCAGCGAGTATAGTAACTTCGGCCGGCGTCTCAGTGGCCTCAACTTCATCGACTTCAACTTCAACTTCGACCTCGACCGGGTCGGCAGGAGCACCGCGTCTATCCGTTGGACAGTTTGGAAGCCAAAATGAAAATAAGCAGGTTTCCGAGGTATGTTTTGACTGAGTTTTAGCTTTCGTTCTGTCTCAACCTCGTGGTCCTCTCGTATGGGTATTTGTCATTTACAATATGTGGTACCGTTATGTGCTTAAACTGAACGTTAATATCTAGTAGTTTTGCTTTAATCGTTTATCTTAAAGGAGTACTTTCCTTCATTTCAGTATGTTGTTTGCAATGCTTAAATATACTGCGGTTTCGCAAGAATCTTGAACTTTAGAGATAATTTTCCTCTTATTTTCTTTTTGCTAATTAGTTAAATATTTTCGTGTTTTGTATGTGAATATCATTACTCCGCCTTAGTGATTATCTCAACTTGAATGATGTACATTTTAAGTTCTTCGTTGTTTTAATTTGGACGAAAATATTGTTGTTAACTTGTTAAAATGAGAATAAAACCCGATAGGTTGGGTTAAAAATAGAATACCAATATGCAAGGCCGGTTTCAAGAATAGGCTTGCGAGCCTTCACCCGAAAGGTCGGGTAGAGATAAAATTGGAGAAGCCCTTAACCCGATAGGTCGGGATGTAATAAAGTTGTAAAAGGTTTTGAACCCGAAAGGTCGGGTAGAGAAAAAAATTGAGAAACCCTTAACCCGATAGGTCGGGATGTAATAAAGTCGTAAAGAAGGTTTGAACCCGAAAGGTCGGATAGAGGAAAATTGAGAGGGCCTGGGCCCAAAAGGGGGTAATGGAGCTTTTAAAGAGGGTATGAACCCGGATGGTCGGGTAGATATAAAACTGTGAAGGACTGGGTCCGAATGTAAAAATTAATTCTGAATTTCCGAATGTGGGAAAACGCAAGTGAGAAATTAAAAAAAAAAAAAAAAATCGTAATGGGTTTTCTTGACCCTTTGTCATAGGTAGAAAAATTGAGAAAAGAGCTGGACGAAATGAAGAAGAAAGCGGGCATGAACACGGTGGATGGGGCGATAAATGCTTTACAGGCTTTGGTCGGTCGCCCGACGGCTTTGTTTGACGCCTACGCAGCAATAGCAGCCCTGGAGGAGGTCGTGTTTACAGCGCAGAAACTGAATGACGACAGGGCCACAAAGTATAATATCATCCTGCGGAAGTGCCGGCCTCTCGTGGCCGAGCCGTCTCTACAACCGATTCTCACTAAGCTGGTGGCAAGTAAAGAGGAGGCAGAGATTGCTAAAAAGATTGATAAGGCTATAAGGCTTCAGAACCCGAGTCATGTGCAATTCCAAACTCCAATACCACAATACCGTTATCCCGCTGCTGGGCGAACGAATAGGGCGCCAGCGCCGTACCGTCGCTACCGGGGCCCGAGGAGATGTTTTTCTTGCAATCAGGAGGGGCATATTGCCCGATTTTGCCCCAATAATTCTCTTAACGTCAAGCGCCGATAAATATTAAAGTTATGGAAATGAAAATGGAAATGAAATGGAAATGGAAATGGAAATGTAATCGTTAATGAATATTGATCTAATAAAAATAAATAAATAAATAAATAAATAAATAAATAAATAAATAAATGAATGAATGAATGAATGAATGAATGAATGAATGAATGAATGAATGAATCAATCAATCAATCAATCAATCAATCAATCAATCAATCAATCAATCAATCAATCAATCAATCAATCAATCAATCAATCAATCAATCAATCAATCAATCAATCAATCAATCAATCAATCAATCAATCAATCAATCAATCAATCAATCAATCAATCAATCAATCAATCAATCAATCAATCAATCAATCAATCAATCAATCAATCAATCAATCAATCAATCAATCAATCAATCAATCAATCAATCAATCAATCAATCAATCAATCAATCAATCAATCAATCAATCAATCAATCAATCAATCAATCAATCAATCAATCAATCAATCAATCAATCAATCAATCAATCAATCAATCAATCAATCAATCAATCAATCAATCAATCAATCAATCAATCAATCAATCAATCAATCAATCAATCAATCAATCAATCAATCAATCAATCAATCAATCAATCAATCAATCAATCAATCAATCAATCAATCAATCAATCAATCAATCAATCAATCAATCAATCAATCAATCAATCAATCAATCAATCAATCAATCAATCAATCAATCAATCAATCAATCAATCAATCAATCAATCAATCAATCAATCAATCAATCAATCAATCAATCAATCAATCAATCAATCAATCAATCAATCAATCAATCAATCAATCAATCAATCAATCAATCAATCAATCAATCAATCAATCAATCAATCAATCAATCAATCAATCAATCAATCAATCAATCAATCAATCAATCAATCAATCAATCAATCAATCAATCAATCAATCAATCAATCAATCAATCAATCAATCAATCAATCAATCAATCAATCAATCAATCAATCAATCAATCAATCAATCAATCAATGAATGAATGAATGAATGAATGAATGAATGAATGAATGAATGAATAAATAAACTAGACGCTAATGAAGCGTTAACTCGGGTTTCGTTAAAGGGGGACTAGTACGAAAATCACTCAAAATTTAATTCGGCTGAAACTTTCCTGGAATAATCTTTAAGGCTCTAATAAACACTGGTTAAAGTTTTTTCTTGATATTCCGAAGGGAAGTATTATATTTTTACGAATCTTTAACATTTCTTTAACATTTCTTTGTAAATAACTTCTTGATTTATTTTATTTCTATGAAGCCCAAAGGTCGGCTGACGGATTTTACTAACATTTATTGTGATTACAATTGATTTTTAACTCTCTTTTTTCAGTATTGAGTATGAAACGAGCGAATATTTTGATCACAAAATAAAGGGAAATGTATGGAGCGATGTATGGTGTTGAGTAAATGACGTCACAGACTCCGTAAAGATTTGTAAAAATATAATACTTCCCTTCGGAATATCAAGAAAAAACTTCAACCAGTGTTTATTAGACCCTTAGAGATTATTCTAGGAAAGTTTCAGCCGAATTAAATTTTGAGCGATTTTCGTACTAGGGACGTGGCAAAAACGCGTGACCACGTGATTTGCGTGGTGGTGATGGGCTGTGATGTTTTTAAAATTTTTGGTAACGCTGTATGAAGAATGTTTTTTTTCCATAGCAAAATCTCTTGTTCGAATTTTAAAGCGTCCCCGATAGTAAAACGGCCAATGGAGATAGAATAATTTTTCGATTTTTCCTCTACTGTATATTATAATTACATCATTTTTATCAGCTTACCGGAGAGGAAAGGAAGTGGGGAGGGAGAAGGGAAAGGATGTCGGTATTTGGTAACTGACTGAAGAGGGTATACTTCCCTTCTCTAATATTTCATACTATCAGTCTCTATTTAAGACAAGTAACCAATCCTATATGCTCTATTATTTCATACCAAAGTGTTCCTTTTGGGTTCAAAGTCCCCCTTTATTAAAACATTTTAAATTCTAGTAAGACATTAGTCAGTGTTGCGTTACTGAATTGTCAACGTGTATTAGATCACGTCTACTTGACCTACTAGAGTACCTTTCAAGACTAACTGATGAAATAAACATATTTATTATATATATAACTAGAATTTCATACAATAAATCTCTATTATAAAAATCTCTATGCTTTATATTTCACTGGTGAAAAATGCAATACGACCAATTAGCATCGCGTACAGCTTTTCACTGTGTAAAAATATAACCAATCAAAATTTAGAGTTGACCAAACCAACCAATCATAAAACGAGCAATTGTGACATTTGAATGGCTTCCCGCCAAGGCAAGGTTGTGTTTTCTGTAGCTTTGTTGATGTGAACAAAATGGCGAGTCGTTTTGTGTCACTAGATGTGCCGGTAGATGAGTTTATTCAAAACCAAGAAAATAAAAACACAGTAAGCAAGACGAAGAGAGACCTGGCTTTATTGACTACATATCTTGAAACAAAAAATGTACAGCAAAACCTGGAAGAAATCCAGCCAAGAGATTTAGACGAGCTGCTTTCTGCTTTTCTCGTTGAAGTAATGCACCAGTCAAAGTAAAGCCCGACCCCCCCCCCACCCCGGGATATGTGGGGCTTTAGTGGGGATTTAGTACGAGTTTAGCAGGTTTTCAGAGCCCGACCATGTGGGGCATTTGTACATTTTGGCGTCCCCACCTAAAGAGGTCGGGCATTAGGTGGGGATTCGTTTTTGTAAAATCCAAGATGGCGGCTATTGTCCCTGCAAAGAGTTCTCATGGTTTATGGTACTGCGATCTTTGTGCCACAAAATAATTGTTGACATGATTTAAGAAAAAGCATTAAAATTGGAATTCTATACTGATTTTTTTGTATTTTTGATATAAGCGCAGAAAAAATGTGAGTGAGTCATCATTATAGAAACCCTGTTTAGTTTTCAAGTTATGTTGCATGCTCTTTCGCCCTAGGGGGTGGGGCTTTTGACCTCAAATATCTTCCCCATGTGGTGGGGCATTTGTCAGTTTTGGTACGCTGTTCAAAACCAATCCCCACCTATATCCCGGGGTGGGGGGGGTCGGGCTTTACTTTGACTGGTGCATAAGGAAGAAAGATGGGGATGAATACGAACCGACGACTTTAAGGTCGTTCATATCGAGCTTTGACCGTTACTTAAGAAAGAAAGACTACCCAACAACGATAATAGAAGGGCAAGAATTCAGACGAACAAGGGAAGCACTAGTAGCCAAGCAGAAAGATTTGAAAAAATCAGGGAAAGGAAATAAACCAATTGCAGCACGTAACTTGACGGATGACGAAGTTGACATTCTTTACAGCAGAGGTTTATTGGGTGGTTCGTCACCAGATGCCTTGATTAACACACTATGGCTTAACAACACACAGTTTTTTGGTTTACGAGGCTGTCAAGCGCACAGAGTGAGTTTTTCAATTTAATTATGTACAGTTGCATGACATTTTAACTTATAAACTTAAAACTTACGAAAGTTTCGACAAAATTTGTCATTTTTATTCAATCAAAATAAACGTGTTTGTATGTGAATTCTAGTTATATATATAATAAAGAGAAAACATCATAGAAAGTGCTTTGTACGGGGCTATATTCACTCGTTGTTTGTGTAAAAACACTCACTCGCTCGAAGACTCGCTCGTTCGTGTTTTACACAAACAACTCGTGAATATAACCCCGTACGCCGCACTTTCTATGAAGTAATCTATATCTATTTCAGTATCGAAACTGTTCACTGCAAAACAAACGTTTTATCAATGTAAATACTCTTAGCCAAAATGTGTTTAACTGGTAATTTGTTTTTCCCTCATTTTTTGTTTTTTGTATTTTCATAAATGGAAATATTCAACAAGGAGTCTTGGCAGTTCGCTTTCTTGTAGATCACTATCAGCTCGTCTGATTTCTACAAGTTCTTGGAGTCAGCTTTCATCAAAGCTTTGTTTGTCACTCGTTTTGTAGTTTGTCTCTCGTTCTGTAGTTTGTCTCAGTATATTTTTTTGTATCTGAGATCTGGTAAGATCTAGTTTGATCATAGCTAGGTAGTTTATAGATTCTCTTAGTCTATTTTGTCTAGTTGTACGATTCTCATACCGTAGTTTGCTCATAGATTTTCAAAGATAGCTCATAGATTCTCAGACTTCTCTCTTTGAGTATGTGGACCAACCCGTTCCAAAATCGCTCAATAACATCTTTTAGTGTGTGTTACCACGTACGGTGTGTGTGTTTGTGAGTAGTTTAAGCGTAGCGTTAAAAAACCTAAAGACAATAGTAACATGCCTACAGACAAACTAGTACTTTACGAACCCTGAACGAATGAATTAATGGTGACACAACACTAAAAACTATAAATACAACTTCCGAGAAGTTCATTTCAGCGTCATAATTTTCTGTTGAGTTAAGCTTACTAGTCATAGTTTTGTCAGTCTTTTCGAGGTTTGTAGTAAAGTTTATAGTACGACGAACCGAAGCAGAAGGAGATCATTAGCATGCGGTTATGATTCTTGCCCCCAGTTCCCAGCGACTCAGCTAGGAACGCCTGGGACCATGACCGCCCTTTTGGCGACCAAATACGACGAAGAACGGCCTGCATTTTAAGACTCGGTGGTTCCACAGGAACCCCGAGTAAAAAAAAAAAAAAAGGTGATCTGCTTCATGCGGTCTATAATATTCTGTTTCCTTAACTCGGGAAAAGGAACTCCCGCAAGCGCTCTGTCCACTAGGGCAGGCCCTTGAGCCCGCTTTAGCGAGCTATGTGGTGGTCATTTCTCCTGGGCTTGGGTAAAAATTTCGGCTCATTCTCGTTTTTCACGGTTTATTTTCAGTTGGCAACGGTTTTCAAACCTTTATCTGTAGAAGGAAAAGCCCAAAATAAAGAGATAAAATGGGTTCTAGCAGATGGAAGCCCAAGCCCGGGAAGAGTGACCGGCTCTACCAATGCGATGCTCGCTGAGGTGGACAGGGTAGTATTGGGAGAGAAAGGAGATTTGGGGACTCTGACATTTCGAGACCCGGACAGTTTTAAGGCGGGCGAAATCCATAACCATATCCCAATGTGGGGAAAAATATTGGAAAACAGCCCAGAGAGGGACCAGATCCTACGGTGGATCCAATATGGAGTAAATATTAAAGATTTTTTTTATTTCCTTGGCCTTAAGAAGTGCACACTGCTGCCCACTGTCAATATCCAATTTCTTGGAATGATTATCGACACACGCACAGGCGTTTTCAATCCCGCAGGACAAGCGAGTTAAGTTTGCCGAATTGAGGGAAGCCATCTTATCGTGCAAAATGTCGACACCCCTGAAATCTATACAGAGACTTATGGGAAAATGCTCATCTTTTTCGCTGGCATTCCCCGGAGCCAGGTTTTATATAAGGGAAATGGCAGCGTCGACCGGGAAGGCAAGTCGAGGCTCAGAAGTGGTTCTATCAAAGGGTCTAAGGGAGGAAATAGAGTTCTGGCGATTTTTAGATTCTTGGGACAGGTCCATCCCTTGGAGACAGGAAAGGCATGTTTCGTTACGAATGTCCACTGACGCATCCTCCTTTCGGTGGGCCGCAACAATTCATCTCGCCTCGGGTGACAAAGAAATTGGCGACTACTGGACGGAAGACTTGCGTAAAGAGCATATCAATGTGAAGGAGCTTTATGCTGTACTGCAAGCCATTAGGTCTCTTCCCGACTCAGTTAGGGACTGCAGAGTAGACGTAAATGTTGACAACCAAGTTACCCTACATACTTGGCAGGGACGGGGCCCAAAGTCACTCAAGTTAACCCAGGTGGCGCGTCTACTTTTTCACGTAATCACGGAAAGAAACCTATCACTCCAAAATGACTTACGTCCCTTCAGGTTCTAACCCTGCCGACTATTTCTCCCGTCATCTTTCAAACTCAGACGCCATGCTTTCTCAAAATAGCTGGGAAGCTGTGCAGCGAGCTTTTGGTGGACGAGAGGGACACGATCTGGACTTAATGTCACTTGATTCGAATGTTCAGAGAGATCATAACGGAGCCCCGCTGCGTCATTTCACGCCATTTCCGACTCCCTTCTCAGACGGAGTGAATGTTTTCACTCAGGATCTCACAGCATGCGATGGAGAACGTGTAAACGCTTACGTGTATCCGCCTTTCTCGTTAATCAGTCCTTTGCTGCGACTGATACGGTCCTCCAGAGCTACAGTCACAATGGTGGTGCCAAAGCTCTCACCTTTACCGATCTGGTGGCCCATAATCAATGCAATGTCGAGAGGAAAGCTGAAGCTAGCGCAAAGGGGTAGCCTAAATGCTGTGCTATTCCCTACTAAACAAGGCTTGGAGCTGCAAAGACTCCATACAGAACTTTGGATGTTCCGGGTAGGGCCATGCTAATTTGTGCCTCATTTTCTACTTAGGCCCTCCCTCTGGTACCGAGATTATTTGTTCCGGCGGTTTCCTGTCCCAGATGTAGCTATCCTAATGATAGGGACTTCCGTTTCTGCCAGAGTTGCGGATATAGGCGTCATGTACAATTAGTGAACTCGCTGCCACGCCTTAAAGCAAGTATAAACTGGGAGGAGATTCAACGAAGGAAACAAGCTTTAGAGGTAAGGGCAAGTTCGACCCCTTACTCAAGACAGAAGACAGCTCTGGAGGCCGAATTATCGGCGTTCTTAGGGAAAACCGACCCCCCCCCAAAGATATGACGTGTGCAACGCCGGAGGATATTATTAACTTTTTAATTTGGAAAGATACATTTGGGAAAACAATTGTTCACAATGATAACTGTCCTAATTTTGGCGATAAAAGAAAATCGTCTTGCACATGTCCAAAGAGACTAGCATTTACCACGGTCGACACTTTAATTGGCATACTTCGATCGATCTTCAGTCAATTGGGTAGGAATCTTAATGAAGCTACTCTGCCAGGCTATGGGAACCCAGCGAAGGATAAAAAGGTCAAGAGATACCTTTCATCCGTGCGTGAAGAGCAGTTACAGGCCCGTACGCTTCCCTCGCAGGCGCAACCTCTCTTTCTCCACGATTTAGCCGCTATCTCGAAGGAAATTCTAAAACGTCTTAAAAGACAATCAAACACGTCAAGTCAGCTGTATATTTATGCTCGAGATCAAGCGTTCTTTAAAATACAATTCTTTGCTGGAGACCGAGCGGGGGATCTGGGTCGAATGAAGGCCAGGGAACTTTTGTACTCCCCGGATAAAGACTATGTACTTATTGACTGAGTAGGAGGTCCGAACGGGAAAATATTTGGCTCGAGGTCCTGAAGTACGGAACGAGCGCAGCGAGTTCCGTGCCAAGGACCGAGAGCCAAATATTTTCCCGTTCGGACCGACCTTAACTCAGTCAATAAGCATTTTATCATATGACCACATATAAAAAATCGATTTCAAAGCGTTTTTAATAAATGCGAATCAAAATCGGCAGCGAGTCCGAACGGCGCGTCCGAACGGGAAATTATTACACTTTTCGGAAAAGCGTATTTTTTTTGCTGACGACATTTTCCCCAAAGGTTTTTCTTAGAATCACGCGTACAGTGAAATACGGTCATATGATAAATGTTGTTATTTAACCACATCTTAACCAAGTCACTGCGGGACGGAAGCACGAATTTATTTGCCCTCAAAAGATACAGGGACCCAGGTCTTTGCCCGGTTGTGGCATTCGAAGTTTACGTCAGGATGTGCGACTATTTAGAGATCCCTATAAGACAAGGGTATTTGTTCAGGCCGACGAGCCCGTCTGGAGAAGTTCTCCCTGCCTCCTTTGAATCCTCTGCTGCCCAGGCTAGACTTAGTACCTACGTCAGAGACATGACAGAAACGTTTAAAGACAGACATCTTACCTTACACGGCTTACGAAGTGGATGCGCCATATCGTTGGCTCTGTCGGGCGCGGACATGAACGCAATAATGAACCATGTCGGCTGGAAAACTGATACCACGGCTCAACATTACGTTAAACTCCAACAAGTGATGTCTACAGATGGAGTCAGTGATATGCTGTCTAGACTTCCAGAGAACCTAGTTGATGCTTATAGCGCTAAGAATTCTTTGCAAGGGTTTACCAAAGCACTCTAGGCCTGTTTAATATAAGTTTGGGATAGATAATCAAAGGATAATCCACCAGCCTGATTCCTGGCGTTGGGGAAAACCACCCGTGCACTGGAATGTATCCAGAGGTACCCGAACGTGGAGTCGAGCTCCCAAGAGATACCAGCTTATTTCCTACCAGGTGGGCACCTAAACACACAACAGGAACCAGGCTGGGCCTCGGGATAAACTTGGATATGATATAAGATGAGACTGGGGGAGGTTTGGGTAATAAGGTTGGGAAGATGTTATGAAATTTAAGGTTGGGATTTTGGTTAGGACATAATTGAAATATATTGTATTAGAGAAGGATTACCAATGGAGGAGGCGAGGACAGGGGTGACTCTCCATATCTTAATTAATGCTGATGAGTAGGCAGGATGGATAATGTACTATCTATACTAGAATAGAGCGAGTGCAGTATTTTCAATGGATGACGTAATTCATTCTAATCTGATTGTTTTCTTCTATCTAGAATAGAGCGAGTGCAGTGTTTTCAATGGATGACGTAATTCATTCTAATCTGATTGTTTTCTTCTATCTAGAATAGAGCGAGTGCAGTGTTTTCAATGGATGACGTAATTCATTCTAATCTGAATTTTCTCTTCTATCTATACTAGAATAGAGCGAGTGTAGTGTTTTCAATGGATGACGTAATTCATTCTAATCTGATTGTTTTCTTCTATCTAGAATAGAGCGAGTGCAGTGTTTTCAATGGATGACGTAATTCATTCTAATCTGAATTTTCTCTTCTATCTATACTAGAATAGAGCGAGTGCAGTGTTTTCAATGGATGACGTAATTCATTCTAATCTGAATTTTCTCTTCTATCTATACTAGAATAGAGCGAGTGTAGTGTTTTCAATGGATGACGTAATTCATTCTAATCTGATTGTTTTCTTCTATCTAGAATAGAGCGAGTGCAGTGTTTTCAATGGATGACGTAATTCATTCTAATCTGAATTTTCTCTTCTATCTATACTAGAATAGAGCGAGTGCAGTGTTTTCAATGGATGACGTAATTCATTCTAATCTGAATTTTCTCTTCTATCTATACTAGAATAGAGCGAGTGTAGTGTTTTCAATGGATGACGTAATTCATTCTAATCTGAATTTTCTCTTCTATCTATACTAGAATAGAGCGAGTGTAGTGTTTTCAATGGATGACGTAATTCATTCTAATCTGAATTTTCTCTTCTATCTATACTAGAATAGAGCGAGTGCAGTGTTTTCAATGGATGACGTAATTCATTCTAATCTGAATTTTCTCTTCTATCTATACTAGAATAGAGCGAGTGTAGTGTTTTCAATGGATGACGTAATTCATTCTAATCTGATTGTTTTCTTCTATCTAGAATAGAGCGAGTGCAGTGTTTTCAATGGATGACGTAATTCATTCTAATCTGAATTTTCTCTTCTATCTATACTAGAATAGAGCGAGTGCAGTGTTTTCAATGGATGACGAAAGCCTTCTAATCTTATCTGATTATTTTTATAGGGTAAAATGGCAGCCATGCTGGCTGATGATATAACAAGAGAATGATAACAAATATTTTCGTTTAGTCAACCAACATGTATTAAAACCATCTAGCCAACAGGTGCTGAGGGGTTGGAAGTATTTATTGTATACAAGTGTGCTTCGTCTTTTTAAAACTGGTTCGGGCAGCTCTGAAACAAACCAAAAATAGTAATATTAACAAGACTTCTGCACCAATGCCCAATCTGGGGATGAAAAAATTAATAAATATCTTTCTTTTTACGATTGAAATCATTGTAGGCTGGTAATGAGATTCAAGAGATTCATTCAGCTTATAGATACCAACAATAGAACACACTTGATATGTATGAGGGGGCGTAGGCAGGGGGCAGGGGGTCAGGTACCCCCCTAAGTACCCCCTACGACAAAATCCTTGCTACCCCGTAGGATGGCAATGCGATCATTGAGCTGATTGGATCAACACTGTACCTTACTATTCTTCTTCTTTCTATATCTCCCTTCCCCTCCTCCCCCAGTATTGCCTTACCTTATTTACACCCATATAACTCCACTCTCAATACGATATGGCCATTCCATGTCTTTGGTCGTACCCTGATGTACCTCGCAAAGATAGCAGGATTCACATCGTTCTTAACAACAGTGTTGTGGTCGCTGTTTCCTGAAAAGATCTTCCCTCCCTCGTAGTCTTCATAGGTGCTGCCATTATTACTATACTGCAGGCCGTAGCTTTTCACCCAATCATTACCATGTGGGTTTCCTTGGGTTGCAATCCCTGTTACGTTAGCAACGCTGCCAAGATCGACTTGAAACCACTGATTAAGATCATTATCTGTGACTGCCCATGATCCCTCCTTCATCTTAAAGGTAACATGCATGAGACGCAGTTAGGTCATATTTTTTTTAAAACAAACGTAACGCTTTTAATTTTCAACGGATTCACAATTAAGTATATTTATCTGAAGCTCGAAAATTGAATAATTGAAATATTGAGTTTATTCTAAAAAGTTTTAATTTACTTTCAACGTTTGAAGATATTTAAGAAAAATTTGGTGACTTTTTGGGGTGTCCGGTATAACAATGAACACCCCCGGGATTCGCTCCTGCTATCTTTACTATCAATCACGTGACTTTTTTGTAGACCTATTCATTTCCGATTTTTGACTGAGGGGCAATGGGTCCGTAGTAAAAACAAGATGGCCGCCAAGTGTTTTAAAGTGAAGCAGGTTTCAAGTCGCAAAAGCACGTTATCTGACTGTTGTTATGGCCTAAAAGCAGAATTTCAATCCAGATATACCACACATCTAATCCGAATATGATCATATCTCTTCACTTTTTCCCGTCGAAATTCATAAAAATTCGCTGTGGAACAGATTTCTTGCGATTTAAGGCCTGATAAACTTGAAGTAGCAAAGTCCGAGGATTTCTACCTTTACATTGTCTTTAGAGAGAAGGTTAAAGTGGGACGACGATGAAATCAACGAATTTAAGCATGCAATAAAACATTGATATACAGTTAGAAAACATTAAATGATGAAATTTATTTGATATCTTAAAGAAATTTTACGATCTGCCAGAATCATAGCTTGGGCTACCTGTGCCCACAGGTTTTTTAATCATGTAACAAGAGAGAAAATCATGTCCGATGAACACGACATTTTTTTCTGTGCGGGAACGTGGTCTTCAATTGGCCACAATTTGAATCCAAACAAATCTCCTCCAGACTTTAATTGTTTTTATTCATTAATTACTGGGTTGCTATGGTAGCAAACCAGTCTTAAAATGAGATCCGTTTTTCGGGCGTCAGGTAGACCATAATTTCAGACGTCATGATTGGTCAAGAACTTGTAAACAATGTCCAATGTCCGATGAAGTTGCCACATGACATCGAGGACGATGTATTTATAGCTTTTAGTGTTGTGTCACTATAAATACATTCGTTCAGGGTTCGTGAAGTACTATTTTGTCTGTAGGCATGTCGCGTACTATTGTCTTTAGGTTTTTTAACGCTACGCTTAAACTACTTACAAACACACACGCCGTACGTGGTAGACACACACTAAAAGATGTTATTGAGCGATTTTGGAACGGGTTGGTTCACGTACTCAAAGAGAGAAGTCTGAGAATCTATGAGCTATCTTTGAGAATCTATGAGCAAACTACGGTATAAGAATCGTAGAACTAGACAAACTAGTCAAAATAGACTAAGATAATCTATAAACTACCTAGCTATGATCAAACTAGATCTTACCAGATCTCAGATACAAAACAATATACTGAGACAAACTACAGAAAGAGAGACAAACTACAAAACGGGTGACAAACAAAGCTTTGATGAAAGCTGACTCCAAGAACTTATAGAAGTCAGACGAGCTGATAGCAATCTACAAGAAAGCGAACTGCCAAGACTCCTTGTTGAATATGAGGGAAAAAGAAAAGACCAGTTAAACACATTTTGGCTAAGAGTATTTACATTGATAAAACTTTTGTTTTGCAGCGAACAGTTTCGATACTGAAATAGATATGTTTATTTCATCAGCTAGTCTTGAAAGGTACTCTAGTAGGTCAAGTAGAAATATAATATGCGTTGACACGTCAGTAACGCAACACTAATGTCTTACTAGAATTTAAAACATTTTTAATAAATGGGGACTTTGAACCCAAAAGGAACACTTTGGTAAGAAATAATAGAGTATATAGGACTGGTGAGTGGGGGAGCTCTCGCACAGGCAACCCAGTGAACGCTCCAAGAGCGTCTAGTTTAAGTTTATCATCAATCCGATACCAGATTTTTTAACCCCTGTAAATCTTATTGAGAATTTCCCATATTTTGTTCTAGCCAAAGGTATTTGATAATTATGGACGGAATAACATACTTTTTAACATTCAACACCATTATTCCGTTCATGATTATCAAATACCTTCGGCTAGAACAAATTAAAAAGCAGTTATTAAAAACACAAGGTAGATTATTATTATGATATATGTATGTATGCGCGCGGACGTGACTTTCCTTTTGTAAATGCTGGGATTTTTAAAGGTGTACAGTGGAGATCTACACTGTCTTCGATGTTAAATTCGTGGTATTTTAAAGAATCGCTTGTCATTCACCCTTTTTTCCCGGTTACTACACCATAAACTGATCAGAAATCTGGCATTTCGGTTAACAAAAGTCTCACAACAATCTCTAGACACCGAACTCCAAGCATGGCTAATTGCCCCTTAGCCAAATGTTTGAACGTTTTTCAAAAGAAATGAGCATTTAGATAAATTTTGTTTCCCATTTACCTTAAGTCTCCCACTAGCTGGACTGTATTCATAAGCGGGAACAAAGGTTGAAGCTGTAAGCTGTTCGTCAGGGATTCTACCATCTTCCATTCCAAGTGAAGAATTGCAAGCAACTGCAAAAATAAATATTAATAAGTTTATTACCTGACTCTGTTTATAAAGCCATGGATAAGGAATGCTTCTTTAAACTCAGTTAGTGAAGCAAAAACAGCCAAACTTGTACAGAGCCTATATGAATAAAGCCATAGACCAAAGCCTATCGTATAAGTGTGCATTTTCAAAACGCATAACTGGGGAAGTGGCCTTAGGTATACATACTTACGCTCTTTAACAAACTAATCTCATTTCATAAGTTGGCAGCAAATGGCCCATTGTTGTAAGCGAGTTTTTTCTCAGGTGAACGAGAGTTTTAGATATTAAATTTTCTATGTTTGTTATCTTATGACCCTTTGAGATCCTTTGACCTCGTTTCGTTCTTTCATTTTAACTTATTTCTGGCTTAGAGCGTAAGCCTGTATTGCAGTCTTCTGAAATTCATTAAATATTCATAAGGTCAACAACAAAAACAGAACATCGTATTTGGTCAGGTGGAGGAAACTTTATATCCAGTGAAACACTGCGAGGAACCTTGATACTCATACCTTAACTTTCATTTGTGTCAGTATTATATAGTTACTGAGGCCGGCAGCAACATTAGATATATTGCAGTCAGTATATTGCAACATATCTAATATTACTGCTGGCCGAAGTGACTATCGTATATAGTCATTTGAAAAAACGTTGTCACTGACCTGCTCCGCGACTACGCGACTGAACCGAAACGGAGTATGGGTAGAAATCGCTGAAGCGTTTAATTATTCGCTCTGAAGTAGTTGTTTTTGCTTACTAATGAGATAACACAAGCAGCAACCCTTTCTACGTTTGCCTTCGGGTTTTGCGAAAGGAAGACAAATGTCTATATGACTAATATTCAGTCAAATACGTTCCCAATTTTGAAACTGTTATGTAAATACAATTTCGCCAGCGAATTTTCGTACTGTAAGTCCGGGGCATATTTAATCAGTAAAGAATTCAACCGCTGCAGTGATTTTTACTTCTACTCCCGTTTGGACTAGTCGCGTAGTCGCGGAGCCGATCAGTGACAACGTTTTTTCAATTAGCTTTATAATTACTATTCAATGCCTCCAGCCTATTGTTTTCTCTCTGCACTACATCAGCGATTGCTGAGAGCAAAGTCATACGACACGCTACATTATTATTAATAATTCAGTCAGACTAATATTGCTGTTAGTAGACGGCAATGTAAATTATAATGCCACATCCTTGCTGGATCTTATTTTTGGAATGAGTAGCATATGCATTAACTTAATAATTGTGCGAAGTTTTATCAAAATTCTATGTTCGGATCTATTTCTACGGAGTTACCTTAAGGTGACTGACTACTTTAGCAAGGAATAATTACAAAATGTTCTTACAAAGATATTTTACACAGAATTTAACGCTGATTCCAAAATTGAAAAAAAAAAAAAAATGGGTGTCCCGAGCACGTTTTCGAGATAATGAATTTTAAATATCACCATCTTGTCAAGTTTTGGAAAGAAAAATGGCGGAAATCAAGCTTTGCACACAAAAAATCATAACTTAAAAATTAAAAAAGCTTTGAAAACGATTTTCTCAGGAAATCTACATTATTTTCGAAGACTAACTAAAAATATTTCAAGACATTTTTAAAAATAAGCTAAAGATTCAGCATCTTGTTAGCTCAATGAACCGAAAATGGTACTCAAACGACAACAACAAAAACACATAAAATGCTTTTTTTATAAGTTTTAATAATTACGTTTTTTTCAAACTTTCTCAAAAGATTGATTTTTACCTGTACCTCAAAGAAAAATATAGAGTCCAGCGCAAAATTCGGGTTTTTTTGCCCTGTTGAAGTTCAAAACATGTATGGTTCCTCAATAAAATCTTGAAGATTGTTATGCGGTTTTGAGCGGATTTTGTGCGCGCGCACATCGTGGGCTCAAATTGAACGTACAAAAGTAGTCAGTCACCTTAAGGCATTAAATTATGACAATGCAAATATATCAAATTTAAAATTTCTTTGGTTGGCATTGACGTTTTTGTCTTCAATATAATTGCGATTTTTAAATAAAAATAACCAAGTTTTCGATTCGGGCGTATAAACCATCATCAGCGTACAAATGCCTCAGCGGAAAACTGTGCAGTAACAGCTAAAAGCTACGCAAGCACGCTTATTCATGTAAGGATACAAGTCGCCAGCTATATCTATCAACTGACATGTGTGCGCGAGCAGACTATGAAAGCAGGGCAATATAATTGTCTAGTAGATTTGTACCAGAATCCATATTAAAAACAGACTTCTTATCACTCGTGCCCAGGCCTCTAGACCCGGGCCGAGTCCAGGTTTGGGCTTTATATCTATCGTCTACATTGAGAATGTGCATTCCACGTGCTTGAATGATGCATTCCACGTGCAAGTAACGAGGTTGATAATGTGCCTGCGACACAACGCCATTGTTCAGATTTGGACTTGTAGAAGATTGTGATCGAATTGAAGATAATTATGGCGAGTTATTTTGCTTCGGGAACTGCTCAATATACCCACAAATGCATACGACATTCGTGGTAGACCCACACTAAAAGATGTCGAGCGTTTTCGGAACGGGTCGTTCCACGAACTCAAAGAGAAATGCCAAACTTTGCCGAACTCAAATGAATTTCAAATGAACTCAAAGGTACTCAGAGGCCTAGCTAATCAGTTCTCTCTAAGTCTGCTATATATTTTCAGACCTCCATGTTCTCAAAAACTTACTCCTTTCACCAATGGGCACGAGTATACGCTCCTAGAGCGTCTATTTTCTTATAATATGGCATGCTTCAGCCTAATGACATGTCATTGTCATGTTTTATGTTAATACCAAGTTTCATGATTGTTATGCATTATGGTTGCCAAATTACAGAACGTTGGCACAATGAGCCCAATCCCCCTTCCCCAGGCTCAGTAAGAAAAGAAACAAGCACAGGCTGAATAGGGTTAATATAGAATAATTGATTTACAATAATGACAACTGCTCACTTGTTGAGTTACTGGTTGGGCCACTTGTTGGGCCACTTGTTAGGCCACTTGTTGGACCAGCTGTTGGGTTACTTGTTGGGCCAGTTGTTGGACCAGCTGTTGGGTTACTTGTTGGGCCACTTGTTGGACCAGCTGTTGGGTTACTTGTTAGGCCACTTGTTGGGCCAGCTGTTGGGTTACTTGTTGGGCCACTTGTTGGACCAGCTGTTGGGTTGCTTGTTGGGTCACTTGTTGGGCCAGCTGTTGGGTTACTTGTTGGGCCACTTGTTGGGACAGCTGTTGCGTTACTGGTTGGGCCACTTGTTGCGTAACTGGTTGGGCCCCTTGTTGCGTTACTTGTTGCGTTACTTGCTGCACCACTTACTTTGAGGCTGCCATGTGTACCGCTTGTTACAACCAAAGGTACTGCGATTGACACGCTTACTAATATTATAACAATAATTGCTATCAAAACAATGATGGCCAATTTCTTCGAACAGAACTGAAAGCGGGAGGAGGGTTCTTGAAACGCTTCAACGTGAGTACTGCGTGTGTAGCACGAAAGTATTCTTGACAAGAACGCCATTTTAAGGACAAAGGAATGTCGAAACCTGGAAATCCAAGACTCTTGGGTAGCTTCACCTTCAGCGCGTTCAACTGAAGTATTGTCTGTGTTTCCAAATCTCTTCAAAAGAAACGCTTTGGGCCGTAAAAATTAATCTGCGAAATAAAGGAAATCCAATTTTGGCTGTGTCAACAGTACTGTTCAGTATACAGCTATTTCAAAAAACGTTGAATACCCTAAATAGTGTATTCCAAGACCCAAATACCTGCATGCCTACCTACCTATCTATCTACCTACCTACCTACCTACTTATCTACTTATCTACTTATCTACCTACCTTCCTACCTTGCTACCTTCCTACCTACCTACCTACCTACCTACTTATCTACCGACCTTCCTACCTACCTACCTACTTATCTACCTACCTTCCTACCTACCTACCTAACTACCTACTTACCTACCTACCTATCTACCTCCCTACCTCCCTACCTCCCTACCTCCCTACCTCCCTACCTCCCTACCTCCCTACCTCCCTACCTACCTATCTCCCTACCTACGTATCTACTTATCTACCTACCTACCTACCTATCTACCTACCCACCTACTTATCTACTTATCTACCTTCCTACCTACCTACCTACCTACCTACTTATCTACCTACCTACCTACCTACTTATTTTGTTTCACAAAATTAAGAATTAGTAATCATAAATTACCTATAGAAACAGGAAGATATGGAAAACAAAGGGTGAAGGTCGAACAGAGACTTTGCATCTTTTGTAATCATAATCAAATCGAAACAGAAGAACATATGCTATTAAAATGTTCTCTGTATTCAAATTTACGATCAAATCTATGCAACAAGTTGACTGACCTGGCTAACAGATATAAATAATTTAGATATTTCAACTTTACTAAGTTCTAAAAATCAAGCTGTTTATTATGTGTCTAAATTCATTTTGAAAGCTTTTCAACTTAGAAATAGCAAAACGCAAAATGATGTTAAAAAATAATATAAATTTATCAGAATTTATTCATGATAAATATGATTGGTTTGAAGTTCAAAAGCAAAATCATTTTGATATATCTTTAGTCAACTATTGTAATTCAATCAATTTGTAATTATCTATAGAGTTTATGTTATATCACAATACTTTAGCAATACCTGTAAATTCATAGGTCATGCCAATAAAGTTATCTATCTATCTACCTATCTACCTATCTTAATATTAATAATAATAATAATAATAATAATAATAATAATAATAATAATGATGATGATGATAATAGATAGATAGATAGATAGATAGATAGATAGACTATGGATAGATAGATAGATAGATAGATAGATAGATGATTTATTAAAATAAATTACATTGCAGCTTAACTGCTGAATTGCGTAAATATAACATTAGATAATAAGATAATATGATAATATAATATAATTCGTATAAACCTGGTGATATAATTTGTATAAAACTGTAAAAACTGTATAATTTAATTATTTAAGGTAATTCCGTAGTTTTGCATTGCGCACGCGCTACTGCGCACGATTTTAGCCAGCGCGAGCTCGCGCTGAATGGCTATTATTACAATTCCAAGATGGCGGCCGGCTGATAAAAACGGTTTGATAAAAATACACAAAATACAGAAAACAAACCAAAACAACCAGCAAATTATCAAACGAAGGTTATCTGGCATTGATATGAGAGAGTTTTGTAGAAATTTAGAAAGAGATCACAGTCTTTTTATATTTTTTTGTGTTAAACTCTCCCTAGTCCCCTCTCGGTAACTACATTTCGAGGACAAAATTCGTGCTTTAGTGAACTGTAGCGAGAAAACGAGCACGGTTACCTATCTTTTTTATTTCAGTAAATCAATACGGAATAGGTTTACCATAATATATCTGAATTTAAACAAAATTCTATGTCCAGATTTTTAAATATTCCTGAAAAGGCAATAGTATCGTGTCATATCGAAGTACGCACGCACTAATGAAACGTCGCTATTTTTTACTACAGCTTCATTTTCTGGTCGAGTTTTGGCATCTGAATGTAAATTTAATATATTAAAATGAAAATAATATCAATAATTCAAAGATAGCAATGACATCCTGCGAATGATTAGTATTTTTCTTCCATTTTATGCTTCGAATGTTGCTCTCACACGTCACCCAAAACATCGAAATTTGACGTCATTTAGCGCCGAAACAAGCACGGTTACCCCCCATTTTTATTTTATTTCTGGAATGACTATAACTTGATTAATAAGTGTACGAATTTCCAGGGAAATTCTATGTCTGGATTTATTTCTACGGAATTACCTTAATTTATATTGTCGTGGTTTAAAGCCCCTGCTATGATGAAGCTATTTTTATGTCTATTTGTTTTGCTTATTGGGACTTCAAAAAGTCTCTGCTTTCGCAGCGAGATGTTAGGTTTTTTTGATATGAAAGGTAGCAGGTGGTGTAGTTTATCGTCCTTGTTAGATACTATTTTCTGAAAGAAGTTAGTACAGTTCCTTTGTCTGCATTCATAAAGAGTTTCTAGTCCTGAAAGACTTAAGGCTTCACTGTAGTGCAGGTCATAACCGTAGATTATCCTCAGCGCTCTTTTCTGTATTCTTTCCAAGAAGTTACTCAAGTAATCGGGCAGGCTGTAGTGGAAGACTTGACATGCGTATAACAACACTGAACGGACAAGCGGCAAGACAGTGTTTACAATCCCTAATTTCATAGCTTGTGGTTACGATGATGGTTATGCGATGTTCGGTAATGTAGATACAGTAAAAGTTTACAGTATGGAGATGTATTTTTTTTTAAATGTAGAGAGCTCTAAAAGACGTGCAAGCCACTTGGGCGCATCACATTGATCCAATATCACATCACCTCAGACAACCTGAAGGAAATAACTATCTTTTACTAAAAAGCCAAACTTGAAGTGGATAATATCCCAAAACGCTGAGATCACTAAAACATTCTATACCTATACTAAGTAAGATGAACCAAGATAAAATTAAGGAATAAGGAATATAAGGAACAAGACTGGGAAAAATGTAATTAATCACAACCTAGCTTAGGCCAGTAGCCCGCAAATTTCAAAGAATCTAATAAAATGTCAATAATAATACTTTATTTCTTAAAACACATTTAAAAATCTCAATACTCTTACGAAATACTAGAAACTTGGTACTAATAATACTGAATACTGAAACGGACTAATACTTAATGCTAAAACCATTACTTAAAACTGAAACTTATTACTAATACGTATTCCTAAAACTTGATTCATGCATGAAAACTAAACTTATGTAATACCTACAGTAAATCCTAAATATTTGATACTTGATACTTGCCACTTCATCTTACTACTTGATACTGAAAACTTAATCCTAATAATCGATACTGCACAACTTAATACTAATACTTTATACTTCATATATGATTGAAAACCAGATACTAAGTACTTAATACTTAATACTTATATTTAGAACTTAATACTAAAAACTGAAAATATACTGAGATGAAAACTAAGAAAAGATAAAAATGGAAATAGGATAAATAATGAAGACTCAAAAAGATTTTCACTCTCTTTTCAAAAATTTTAATAGTTTAGTAGGCAGATAGGTAGGTAGGTAAGTAGCTAGGTAGGTAGGCCGGTAAGTAGGTAGCTAGGTAGGTAGGTAGGTAGGTAGGTAGGTAGGTAGGTAGGTAGGTAGCTAGGTAGTTAAGTAGGTAGGTAGTTAGGTAGGTAGGTAGGTAGCTAGGTAGGTAGGTAGGTAGGTCGCTAGGTAGCTAGGTAGGTAGGTAGGTAGGTAGGTAGGTAAGTAGGTAGGTAGGTAGGTAGGTAGGTAGGTAGGTAGGTAGGTAAGTAGGTAGGTAGGTAGGTAGGTAGGTAGGTAGGTAAGTAGGTAGGTAGGTAGGTAGGTAGGTAGGTAGGTAGGTAGGTAAGTAGGTAGGTAGGTAGGTAGGTAGGTAGGTAGGTAAGTAGGTAGGTAGGTAGGTAGGTAGGTAGGTAGGTAAGTAGGTAGGTAGGTAGGTAGGTAGGTAGGTAGGTAGGTAGGTAGGTAGGTAGGTAGGTAGCTAGGTAGGTAGGTAGCTAGGTAGGTAGGTAGGTAGCTAGGTAGGTAGGTAGCTAGGTACATTTGCTTGAATATATTCTTGCATTTTTACAACTGAAATCTTATTTTGACCCATCCCCTTTCTTTGAAAAATATAAGTCTGACCCCCTCTTAATTTCCTATACCACCCAAGAACAGAGATCTACCACCTTGAAGGCTTGGAGAAACCCTCAAAGCTACAAATCTCTGTTGCCGTGTCACAATTATTAGCTACGCTGACAATCAAAATATATAACTTATAATTACTATATACTTACTAAAACATGAAATCTATGAATAAAAACTATGATTATATTGAATCTATGATTAAAAGCTTTAGACTTAACTCTTTTTATTTATGCTGATTTAAAAGTTTTACGGAGCTTGGAAAAAAACTGCCACGCAGGCGTTCAGTTCGACATCAGTTCCTTGTGTTATAACTATGTGTTTTGTCCAATGGGAGGTGTCTCGAAAGACAGCTCCCTTCTTTATAAATGTTCTTAACTGTTCTTAAGCAAAGATTCTCTCGTCTTTCTGCTAACGTTAAACAGTCCAAGGTCTTTAGAGCGTCCTTGTAGTGTACACTTGGTAGTATGATCCTGAAGGCTCTTTTCTGGACGCGTTATAAAAATATATCAAACCAATATGCTATAGCCCTTACAACTGAACAGAAGACTGAATGGGAAAGATAACCGATGCATGATAACTGGTAATATTGGAAAAAATAAACGAAAGCCTCCAAATTAAGCTTAAAACAGTTTTTCTGAAAGCTAAAACTGATCTTTGTCGAAAGATTTCAACGAAAGACAGCAAATTGAGCTAAAAAAGCAAAACCTAAAAACACAATTTTTATGCTAATAACGATATGATACACGGCTTTTCTAAAACGTGCATTAGTAAAGCATACATTATTTCTCAAACTAAATAAAAGCTAATCTTATAATTTTTGGAAATTCATTGGCGATTTTCACCGGGGAGTTGGACTGCAAGTTTTTCAGAAGTTTGCAACCTAACGTCAATTAAAACACTGTAAGTATAGTTAGAAGAGTTAAGAATATCAGCCACAGCTTCTATTGAATATGAATAAAAACCTATCTTGTATTAATTTACCTTTTCCATGGGGAAAACCTGGCTATAAATCCATTTTACACCAGTACAGTACGTTTGGTTGACAGTAGGAGTCGCATCGTCTTTGCTTCTCTTTGCTTTACGTTAGTTTTGAACAAAGATCACGTGATATGCATCGTCCAATCAAATGCGTCTCACCTCGCGTTTTCAAACAAAGATCACGTGATATGCATCGTCCAATCAAGTGCGTCTCACCTCGGGTTTTCAAACAGAATTTTCAGTTCATTTTTTGAGAGTCCAAGAGAGTTCATTTTTTGAGAGTCTTTATGTTTGTTCTCAACCAGAGTTCCGACTAATATAAGATTTTTTTTTTGAGAGGGGAGGGGGGTAGTATTATATTTGCTTTTGGGTTTCCTGTGGTTTCAAAGTAAGGCCTTGTGGGTAAACTCCAATCCTCTCTTCTGATTGGTCATTTCTTGATTTGGCGGTAGTTCTCAAAGATGGCGGACAACAAGTAACAGTATTTTTATGCAACAGCTAAAAAATCTATTTTATTTTTTAAGATGCATCGCGATGACCTAAAAAATTTTCTCAACAAGTTCAAGAAAGATGAACTTATCGACATTTTATTGGAGAAAGGATTTTTAAAGAAAAGTTTTCGAAGAACGACGGCAACCAAGGCAGCGAGTGTCAGTCGAATTTTAAAACTTCTGGGCGAAACGTTATCTGATACACAAGTTGCTGCATTGGATTTAATTTGTAAGTAAACTATGATCTTTAAGTTACACATTTTTACTAAAGCTGAATAAATCGCTTGTTTGATTATATGTGAGCTTAATGATTATTATTACAAGGCCATAATAAGCAGTTCCAATTGTTTACGTTAAAACATTTCTTATGATAAAGGAAACCTCTAGAAATCTCAGCGATATGTCCTCGCAGTGGCGAAAATTTTAAGGTACACATTGCAGGCAATGTTGCAGACACAATGTTGCAGATGTACAGTGTATAATTTAGTTTTCCTGAAACAATAATGTCAAGAGCTTGATTACCGGTAAAGTTATGATTTTTTTGTAGAGGGTTGGTTTTAAAATTAAATTTGAGTTTAAAACATTGTGATTCAAAGACTATTTCATGGATTTTTTCTATAGTAAGCCACCAAACATACAAGTTTCAGGCTTCCACATAGAACATGTTTTGCTGTCTGGTGTTCACGCTTAGATGCAAATTACTGTATTCTCATAATTTCATATTTTAAGTTAATATAGTGGAGTCTGATTATCTCAAACCCCAGTTCCCAGATGGGGGAGGGGTCACTCCAATATATAGCCTACATGTATGCAGGGATGTTCTGCTGGATAGGGTATAGTTTTTTGGGATTTTGGTCTTAGACAGGGTATACGATTTCCATGATATTGTCTTGAATAGGGTTATCAGTCTTGGATACGTTAGTGGTATTAAGTGTTTCCAATTCTTAGGCCCAGTTTAGATGTTGAATTTCACATTTGCCGAATCTAATGCATATGAATTCAAACAATAGGTTTTGCTCATTTGCATTAGATTTGGCTAAACTGGGCATTAGATAGTGTATTCAATCTTAACTTTTTGTCATAACTGGTATTTTTCTCTGCCAAAATTTTTTTAGAACATAACTTCCAACTGTGCCTTGTGTATTGAGGTTATAGAATTTCTCTTAGGTCTCAGATAGGGTTATAAGTTACAGTGTTGTGTCTTCAACAGGGTATGTTTTTTCAAGATATTCTTGTCTTAGATAGGGTCAGGGTGTTCAGATCTCAGTGGATCATCCCTCGGTGTCCCAGATATCTGAAACTCCCTGTTGTCTCAAAGTCGAGGCCATCTAGAATTTGAATCAATGCTAAATTATGTTATTAATAAAATATAATCTTATTTTCAGATCACCAACTTCACCCTAAAAACAGGGAATGGGATGTCTTTTTATTGTCAGGGTTTGGTATGTTTAGATTTCTGTGCATCAATTCAATATACCACTCTACCTTAAGCTTATAAACTTGTCCCATCTCAGGCCACATGTCATTCTCTCAACAACAAAACTTTGTGACCAAACTTCGGTCGTTCCAAGCTCAACTGAGAAGTGTAGTATCTGATTAATGAAAAATTCTTCCTACTTTTTGTAGATCGTGAGAGAGCTAGAGGTAGTGGATTATCAGATCCCAAGACCTTTGAAGCCCAAATCTGCTCAAAACTACAGCTGTACTTTAATGTGGTAATTAATAAAGTGTTATAATTGAAAAATCATTTTTACGCCCTCTAGGGCATAAAAATGCACAAAGAAATTCTGCTCAGTATACATTCCTTTACAACATACTTTACTCACAATTGTAATGCCAAATCCAAGAATCAAATAGCTAGCAACCCCAGAGGTGAGGGGTCACTAATACACCATTCGTGATTCCTATAATAAATTATGACATGTGGGATGAGTGCTATAATATTATATGAGACTTATAAAACTCATGAATAATTAATGAGGAAAACACAATTGAAATCATTGTCCATGCAGGAGGTTGTATATCTGATACAAAATCGTCCTCATTTGCATAAACTTTAACTCCAATTTTCTCAGCCAAATTCAATTTTATCTTTAAAATTTTAGTAGAATGTGAATGTATACACCTAGACATTTCATAAGTAATATACAATATTTGTGTCCGTGTTGTATCAGATATACAATCACTCGCCTTCGGCTCTTGGTTGTATATCTGATACAATACGGCCACTCATATCGTATTTTTTACGTATCAATTTTTCTAAACACTGGATATTTCTCATCTGGTGCAGGATGTTTGCATTCAGCCTTACAACGAAGCTTTGTGGATCCGTCTGGCATTCTTAGAAAATAATACATCAAGAACTTCCATATTTAAGGATAATGTCTATCTAGTGCACTATCCCCTCTCTCCCTACATAATGATAACAAAGATGAAGGTAGACCACAAGCAGTACATCTTACAGGTGAGTAACAATTATAAATAAATGAATAAGTAAGTACTATTAAGTAAATAGATTGGATTAACAATGGATTCCACAGAGTGGCTCTTCTTCCACTGCATTCCAATTGGAATTTTGAAGTCGATTTTTGAAGAGAGAGGAAAACCAGAGAACCTTGAGAAAAACCCTCAACTTCAACTTTCAATGAAAAAAAATTCATAATTGTAAGTGTTCTTTTGCATTGACAGGCCGTAACCGATGTTCTTGGTGGTACAGAACTGAAGCAACAGAAATTATCAGGAAAAGATGTCCAGTCATTGGCAGATTTTTTACTCAACAAAAAGAGCCAGGTTCATTTCACATTTCCAAATATTCTATAATGTAGAGAATGATGATGGTTAAATGGGTGGAAATGGATGTATGGGATGGGTAGATGGATGTATGATGGGATGGGTGAAGATAGATAGGTGGGGAAGGTAAATGGGTGGAGATGGATGTATGGGATGGGTAGATGGATGTATGATGGGATGGGTGAAGATAGATAGGTGGGGAAGGTAAATGGGTGGAGATGGATGTATGGGATAGGTAGATGGATGTATGATGGGATGGGTGAAGATAGATAGGTGGGGAAGGTAAATGGGTGGAGATGGATGTATGGGATGGGTAGATGGATGTATGATGGGATGGGTGAAGATGGATAGGTGGGGAAGGTAAATGGTTGGAGATGGATGCATGGGATGGGTAGATGGATGTATGATGGGATGGGTGAAGATGGATAGGTGGGGAAGGTAAATGGGTGGAGATGGATGTATGGGATGGGTAGATGGATGTATGATGGGATGGGTGAAGATAGATAGGTGGGGAAGGTAAATGGGTGGAGATGGATGTATGGGATAGGTAGATGGATGTATGATGGGATGGGTGAAGATAGATAGGTGGGGAAGGTAAATGGGTGGAGATGGATGTATGGGATGGGTAGATGGATGTATGATGGGATGGGTGAAGATAGATAGGTGGGGAAGGTAAATGGGTGGAGATGTATGTATGGGATAGGTAGATGGATGTATGATGGGATGGGTGAAGATGGATAGGTGGGGAAGGTAAATGGGTGGAGATGGATGTATGGGATAGGTAGATGGATGTATGATGGGATGGATGAAGATGGATGAAGATGGATAAGTGGGGAAGGTAAATGGGTGGAGATGGATGTATGGGATAGGTAGATGGATGTATGATGAGATGGGTGAAGATGGATAGGTGGGGAAGGTACAGCAAATGGTTGGAGATGGATGTATGGGATAGGTAGATGGATGTATGATGGGATGGATGAAGATGGATAGTTGGGGAAGGTAAATGGGTGGAGATGGATGTATGATGGGATGGGTGAAGATGGATAGGTGGGGAAGGTAAATGGGTGGAGATGGATGTATGGGATAGGTAGATGGATGTATGATGGGATAGGTGAAGATGGATGAAGATGGATAGGTGGGGAAGGTAAATGTGTGGAGATGGATGGGAAGATTGATGGTAGGAGATAGATGAGTGGATGGATGAAGTGGTTAAATGGATGGAGATGGATGGGTGGGTGGAAAGAGGAAAAGTGGAAAAGGGAATAAACAGAGGGAGGAGAAGGGAAAGGGATGGGGATGGGGAAAGAAAACCATAAACCATCCTTGTTTTACAAGGGTAGCACTAATATTATAGTTGAAGTTCATTTGGTTGTTATTTCTATTCAAAGGGATATTTCAGTGAATTCAGACTTAAGAAAATGGACACCAATCCTTTGTGTCAAGGAGACTCCGCAAGAAGAAAAAGGAGATATTCTGGTAACTATTTTAAAGGGGAACTAGTATGAAAATCACCCAAAATATAATTCGGCCGAAACTTTCTTGGAATAATCTTTCAGGGTCTAATAATCACTGGTCAAAGTTTTCTCTTGGTATTCCAATGGGAAGTATTATACTTTTGCGAATATTTAGTTAGTGACGTCATTTATTCAACAATAAACGCCGCTCGTCACCATAGATAAAATAACTTCTTTATTAATCTTATTTCTATGAAATTCGAAGGTTGAACGAAAGACTTTACTAACATTTATTGTGATTACGGTTGATTTTTATGTATCTTTTTTCAGTATTGAGTATGAGATGAGCAAATATTTTGATCACAAAATAAAGAGAAATGTTTAGGGCAATGTATGGTGTTGAGTAAATGATGTCACTGACTCCTTTAAAAATTCGCAAAAATATAAGTTCCCATCGGAATATCAAGAAGATTATTCCAGGTAAGTTTCAGCAGAATTAAATTTTGTGCGATTTTCGTACTAGTCCACCTTTAAAGTGCCTACTGTATGACATGTAACAATATTCTCTGTATAGATTCTACATCAGGTGAGCTGTTGACTAGCCCAAATTTTTTGGGCCTGTCAACAGCTCACCTCATGATACGTATAATCTATACTGAGAATATTGTCACATGATGTCTTATAGGCACTTTAAAGGGGCACTTAACGCCCCATATCTTGAAAGTCCGAATAGTTCAAGTATTTTTAAATACTTGAATAATATGATTCAATCATGATTATGAAAATCAGATTGGCAAAATTTTTAGCCTGGGAGCCACTTTGAGTTGAGAAATTTTGATTTAAAAAGTAAAAGAACAATAGGGTTGAGTAAATGATGTCATTTACTCACAATTTAGATGCTGAAAAAAATGTATAATTTTTATCCACAAATTTTGACTGTAAAGAAAATATGTTGCTTGGCTACTATTGGGGCCATATAGATAAGTTTAACCAAGTTTCAAGGCATTTCCAATTTTCATCGATTTTCATCCAACTGCCCCTTTAATTGGTCAAACTAATAATATATGGATTTCATTGATAATTAATAGTTGAATTATTGACTAAAGTTTAACTGTTTTACAAAGGTGAAGAAGAAATGGTTGAGTCTGAAATAACAGAAGAGAATAAAGAAGAAATCATGAACAAAGAAAATTGGATGAAGAATGCTTTTGGTTCGTGTGATCAGCCTGTTTTGGAGAAAGTAAAATTCACTGTAAGTTAATATATTCTGATTGATGTACTTTCAGTTGATAATAATAATAATAATAATAATAATAATAATAATAATAATAATAATAATAATAATAATAATAATAATAATAATAATAACAACTTTATTATGCAGGGTACACCATTACCAGGCTGATGATTTTCAGGTGGCCCTCTTAACTATAAATATACAAATATATATAAGATTTTAAAATGTTATAGAATGTGAGTTGATAACCCTAGACATTGATAAGTCAGCTATTCATATGACTCATAATTTTATAAGTCAGGCGGATATGCTTAGACTGATACCCTTAATTTTGTCTATCCAACTTTTTTCCTCCCAAGTACTAGGCAATGATATATGATCTAGTATATTCCATCTGGGGGGAGGGGATAGTCACACTCCTCATCAATTCATTACAGAAACCAGAGATAACAGGCATTCTGGTGAGATTCTAGAGGAGAGGAGAGGTAGCCTGTGATAGACTAACATCCCATCCAGGGGGGGGAGAATTGATACTTAGTTACTTCGTTACAGAAACCAGAGATAAGAACAGGCATTCTGGTGAGATTCTAGACGAGAGGAGAGGTAGCCTGTAATAGACTAACATCCCATCCAGGGGAGGGGGGGAATTGATACTTAGTTACTTCGTTACAGAAACCAGAGATAACAAAAAGGCATTCTGGCAAGATTCTATCTATGAGAGGAGTTGGGAGGTACAGTGTAGCCTGTAATAGACTAACATCCCATCGAGGGGGGGAGGGGAGTACCTAGTTACTTTGTTACATAAACCAGAGATAAGAACAGTCCTTATGGCAACATTCTAGAGTGGAGGGGAGGTAACCTGTGATAGACTAACATCCCATCCAGGGGGGGATACCTAGTTACTTTGTTACAGAAACCAGAGATAAGAACAGTCCTTATGGCAAGATTCTAGAGTGGGGGGGGGGGGGAGGTAACCTGTAATAGACTAACATCCCATCCAGGGGGGATACCTAGTTACTTTGTTACAGAAACCAGAGATAAGAACAGTCCTTATGGCAAGATTCTAGAGTGGGGGGGGGGGGGGGAGGTAACCTGTGATAGACTAACATCCCATCCAGGGGGGAGTGATACCTAGTCACATTATAGAAACCAGACATAAGAACAGTCATTATGGCAGCATTACACTGAGGGAAGAAACATGCAAAAATGTTCCATTACCTTTCTGCCTTTGTCTGTAGATGGAGACTAGGTTTAAGGGATCAAAGAAACAAGAAATCACCAAAAATCCCTTCAAGTGCACAGTCAAGTTTGAGGGCCCAAGTGTCGTCGAAGGAATCAAGAATCTTGGTAAAACAGGAGCAGCAGACGTACCTCTTCCATCACATCTGTCTAACTTACATTCACTATCAAGAAATCATTTTATTTTAAAAGACAGAAAAAAACCAAGGGAAATGGACTCCTCATTACAAGTGTCACAACTCTAAATTTATCGTTGTGATAAAAAGGTAAATTTTACACCGTATAAAAATAAGAAAGATCACTTACTGACGTTTCGTACACTAGTCCTTCTCTTTTACTCCAACGAAGGACTAGCGTCCAAAACGTCAGTAAGTGATCTTTCTTATTTTTTACGGTGTAAAATTTAACTTTTTATCGCAACTGTTTCATTAGAAACACCGACGCATCCCACACTAGCTTACCGCTAGTTATCATCTCTCTAAATTTATTGGCCTAACAAAAGAGCTCTGATGCAATACTTGTTGTATATAGTTACGGTGGCCCATAACAGCAATACACATAAATAAATCCCATACAAAAATATATGTCCAAATACAAAAATATTGGTTAGATTACAGAAATATTTATTCCAGTACAAAACTATTTGTTCAAATGCAAAAGAAATGTAATCCAGAACAAAAATATTTAATCCAGTACAAAAAATAATGTTCCAGTACAAAAATATATTAGTTCCAGTACAAAAATATTTTAGTCCCAGTACAAAAATATATTAGTCCCAGTACAAAAATATATTAGTCCCAGTACAAAAATATATTAGTCCCAGTACAAAAATATATTAGTCCCAGTACAAAAATATATTAGTCCCAGTACAAAAATATATTAGTCCCAGTACAAAAATATATTAGTCCCAGTACTATATTTTTGTACTGGATTAAATATTTTTGTTCTGGATTACATTTCTTTTGCATTTGAACAAATAGTTTTGTACTGGAATAAATATTTCTGTAATCTAACCAATATTTTTGTATTTGGACATATATTTTTGTATGGGATTTATTTATGTGTATTGCCGTTATGGGCCACCGTAGAGACATGTTCCATACAAGATTTCAAGGAATTATCATAATTACTGTCAGCAGATGGTGGTCTATACACATTAAGGACAAGGATCGGTGATACAAACGGCATCTTTACTTCAATGCAAGTACTCTCAACAGTTGGCCATGGATCGATTAGATCTCTTCTATCTAGAATAGAGCGAGTGCAGTGTTTTGAATGGATGATGTTATTCATTCTAATCTGATTGTTCTCTTCTATCTAGAATAGAGCGAGTGCAGTATTTTGAATGGATGATGTTATTCATTCTAATCTGATTGTTCTCTTCTATCTAGAATAGAGCGAGTGCAGTATTTTGAATGGATGATGTTATTCATTCTAATCTGATTGTTCTCTTCTATCTAGAATAGAGCGAGTGCAGTATTTTGAATGGATGATGTTATTCATTCTAATCTGATTGTTCTCTTCTATCTAGAATAGAGCGAGTGCAGTATTTTGAATGGATGATGTTATTCATTCTAATCTGATTGTTCTCTTCTATCTAGAATAGAGCGAGTGCAGTATTTTGAATGGATGATGTTATTCATTCTAATCTGATTGTTCTCTTCTATTTAGAATAGAGCGAGTGCAGTGTTTTGAATGGATGACGTTATTCATTCTAATCTCATCGTTCTATTCTATCTAGAATAGAGCGAGTGCAGTGTTTTCAATGGATGACGTAATTCATTCTAATCTGATTGTTCTCTTCTATCTAGAATAGAGCGAGTGCAGTCTTTTGAATGGATGACGTAATTCATTCTAATCTGATTGTTCTCTTCTATCTACAATAGAGCGAGCGCAGTGTTTTCAATGGATGACGTAATTCATTCTAATCTGATTGTTCTCTTCTATCTAGAATAGAGCGAGTGCAGTGTTTTGAATGGATGACGTAATTCATTCTAATCTGATTGTTCTCTTCTATCTAGAATAGAGCGAGCGCAGTGTTTTCAATGGATGACGTAATTCATTCTAATCTGATTGTTCTCTTCCATCTATACTAGAATAGAGCGAGTGCAGTGTTTTGAATGGATGACGAAAGCCTTCTAATCTTATCTGATTATTTTTATAGGGTAAAATGGCGGCCATGTTTGCTGATGATATGACAAGAGAATGATAACAAATATTTTCGTTTAGTCAACCAACATATATCAAAACCATCTAGCCAACAGGTGCTTAGGGGTTGGAAGTATTTATTGTATACAAGTGTGCTTCGTTTTTTTTAAACTGGTTCGGGCAGCTCTGAAACAAATTAAAAATAGTAATATTAACAAGACTTCTGCACCAATGCCTAATCTGGGGATGAAAAAATTAATAAATCTTTCTTTTTACGATTGAAATCATTGTAGGCTGGTAATGAGATTCAAGAGATTCATTCAGCTTATAGATACCAACAATAGAACACACTTGATATGTATGATGGGGCGTAGGCAGGGGGCAGGGGGTCAGGTACCCCCCTAAGTACCCCCTACGACAAAATCCTTGCTACCCCGTAGGATGGCAATGCGATCATTGAGCTGATTGGATCAACACTGTACCTTACTATTCTTCTTCTTTCTATATCTCCCTTCCCCTCCTCCCCCAGTATTGCCTTACCTTATTTACACCCATATAACTCCAATCTCATTATGATATGGCCATTCCATGTCTTTGGTCGTACCCTGATGTACCTCGCAAAGATAGCAGGATTCACATCGTTCTTAACAACAGTGTTGTGGTCGGTGTTTCCTGAAAAGATCTTCCCTCCCTCGTAGTCTTCATAGGTGCTGCCATCATTACTATACTGCAGGCCGTAGCTTTTCACCCAGTAACTTTCACCAATTCCGGTTCCTTGAGTTGCAATCCCTGTTACCTTAGCAACGCTGCCAAGATCGACTTGAAACCACTGATTAAGATCATTATCGTTGGCTGCCCATGCTACCCACTTCATCTTAAAGGTAACATGCATGAGACGCAGTTAGGTCATATTTTTTTTCAAACAAACGTAACGCTTTTAATTTTCAACGGATTCACAATTAAGTATATTTATCTGAAGCTCGAAGATTGAATAATTGAAATATTGAGTTTATTTTAAAAAGTTTTAATTTACTTTCAACGTTTGAAGATATTTAAGAAAAATTTGGTGACTTTTTGGGGTGTCCGGTAAAACAATGAACACCCCCCGGGATTCGCTCCTGCTATCTTTACTATCAATCACGTGACTTTTTTGTAGACCTATTCATTTCCGATTTTTGACTGAGGGGCAATGGGTCCGTAGTAAAAACAAGATGGCCGCCAAGTGTTTTAAAGTGAAGCAGGTTTCAAGTCGCAAAAGCACGTTATCTGACTGTTGTTATGGCCTAAAAGCAGAATTTCATTCCAGATATACCACACATGTAATCCGAATATGATCATATCTCTTCACTTTTTCCCGTCGAAATTCATAAAAATTCGCTGTGGAACAGATTTCTTGCGATTTAAGGCCTGATAAACTTGAAGTAGCAAAGTCCGAGGATTTCTACCTTTACATTGTCTTTAGAGAGGAGGTTAAAGTGGGACGACGATGAAATCAACGAAATTAAGCATGCAATAAAACATTGATATACAGTTAGAAAACATTAAATGATGAAATTTATTTGATATCTTAAAGAAATTTTACGATCTGCCAGAATCATAGCTTGGGCTACCTGTGCCCACAGGTTTTTTAATCATGTAACAAGAGAGAAAATCATGTCCGATGAACACGACATTTTTTCTGTGCGTGAACGTGGTCTTCAATTGGCCACAATTTGAATCCAAACAAATCTCCTCCAGACTTTAATTGTTTTTATTCATTAATTACTGGGTTGCTATGGTAGCAAACCAGTCTTAAAATGAGATCCGTTTTTCGGGCGTCAGGTAGACCATAATTTCAGACGTCATGATTGGTCAAGAACTTGTAAACAATGTCCAATGTCCAATGAAGTTGCCACACGACATCGAGGACGATGTATTTATAGCTTTTAGTGTTGTGTCACTATAAATACATTCGTTCAGGGTTCGTGAAGTACTATTTTGTCTGTAGGCATGTTGCGTACTTTTGTCTTTAGGTTTTTTAACGCTACGCTTAAACTACTTACAAACACACACGCCGTACGTGGTAGACACACACTAAAAGATGTTATTGAGCGATTTTGGAACGGGTTGGTTCACGTACTCAAAGAGAGAAGTCTGATAATCTATGAGCTATCTTTGAGAATCTATGAGCAAACTACGGTATGAGAATCGTAGAACTAGACAAACTAGTCAAAATAGACTAAGATAATCTATAAACTACCTAGCTATGATCAAACTAGATCTTACCAGATCTCAGATACAAAACAATATACTGAGACAAACTACAGAACGAGAGACAAACTACAAAACGGGTGACAAACAAAGCTTTGATGAAAGCTGACTCCAAGAACTTGTAGAAGTCAGACGAGCTGATAGTGATCTACAAGAAAGCGAACTGCCAAGACTCCTTGTTGAATATTTCCATTTATGAAAATACAGAAAACAAAAACTGAGGGAAAAAGAAAAGACCAGTTAAACACATTTTGGCTAAGAGTATTTACATTGATAAAACGTTTGTTTTGCAGCGAACAGTTTCGATACTGAAATAGATATGTTTATTTCATCAGCTAGTCTTGAAAGGTACTCTAGTAGGTCAAGTAGAAATATAATATGCGTTGACAAGTCAGTAACGCAACACTAATGTCTTACTAGAATTTAAAACATTTTTAATAAATGGGGACTTTGAACCCAAAAGGAACACTTTGGTAAGAAATAATAGAGTATATAGGACTGGTGAGTGGGGGAGCTCTCGCACAGGCAACCCAGTGAACGCTCCAAGAGCGTCTAGTTTAAGTTTATCATCAATCCGATACCAGATTTTTTAACCCCTGTAAATCTTATTGAGAATTTCCCATATTTTATTCTAGCCAAAGGTATTTGATAATTATGGACGGAATAACGTACTTTTTAACATTCAACACCATTATTCCGTTCATGATTATCAAATACCTTCGGCTAGAACAAATTAAAAAGCAGTTATTAAAAACACAAGGTAGATTATTATTATGATATATGTATGTATGCGCGCGGACGTGACTTTCCTTTTGTAAATGCTGGGATTTTTAAAGGTGTACAGTGGAGATCTACACTGTCTTCGATGTTAAATTCGTGGTATTCTAAAGAATCGCTTGTCATTCACCCTTTTTTCCCGGTTACTACACCATAAACTGATCAGAAATCTGGCATTTCGGTTAACAACAGCCTCACAACAATCTCTAGACACCGAACTGCAAGCATGGCTAATTGCCCCTTAGCCAAATGTTTGAACGATATTGTTTTTCAAAAGAAATGAGCATTTAGATAAATTTTGTTTCCCATTTACCTTAAGTCTCCCTCTACGTGGACTGTATTCTGAAGTGGGAATAAAGGTTGAAGCTGTAAGCTGTTGGTCAGGGATTCTACCATCTTCCATTCCAAGTGCAGAATTGCAAGCAACTGCAAAAATAAATATTAATAAGTTTATTACCTAACTCTGTTTATAAAGCCATAGATAAGGAATGCTTCTTTAAGCTCAGTTAGTGAAGCAAAAACAACCAAACTTGTACAGAGCCTATATGAATAAAGCCATAGACCAAAGCCTATCGTATAAGTGTGCATTTTCAAAACGCATAACTGGGAAAGTGGCCTTAGGTATACATACTTACGCTCTTTAACAAACTAATCTCATTTCATAAGTTGGCAGCAAATGGCCCATTTTTGTAAGCGAGTTTTTTCTCAGGTGAACGAGAGTTTTAGATATTAAATTTTCTATGTTTGTTATCTTATGACCCTTTGAGATCCTTTGACCTCGTTTGCATTCTTTCATTTTAACTTATTTCTGGCTTAGAGCGTCAGCCCGTATTGCAGTCTTCCGAAATTCATTAAATATTCATAAGGTCAACAACAAAAACAGAACATCGTATTTGGTCAGGTGGAGGAAACTTTATATCCAGTGAAACACTGCGAGGAACCTTGATAGCCATTCGGAGTCGAGAGAAAGATCCAATATAAAATACTCATACCTTAACTTTCATTTGTGTCAGTATCATATAGTTACTGAGGCCGGCAGCAACATTAGATATATTGCAGTCAGTATATTGCAACATATCTAATATTGCTGCTGGCCGAAGTGACTATCGTATATAGTCATTTGAAAAAACGTTGTCACTGACCTGCTCCGCGACTACGCGACTGAACCGAAACGGAGTATGGGTAGAAATCGCTGAAGCGTTTAATTATTCGCTCTGAAGTAGTTGTTTTTGCTTACTAATGAGATAACACAAGCAGCAACCCTTTCTACGTTTGCCTTCGGGTTTTGCGAAAGGAAGACAAATGTCTATATGACTAATATTCAGTCAAATACGTTTCCCAATTTTGAAACTGTTATGTAAATACAATTTCGCCAGCGAATTTTCGTACTGTAAGTCCGGCGCATATTTAATCAGTAAAGAATTCAACCGCTCCAGTGATTTTTACTTCTACTGCCGTTCGGACTAGTCGCGTAGTCGCGGAGCCGATCAGTGACAACGTTTTTTCAATTAGCTTTATAATATCATGATTACCTCGGGATCCATTGTTTCCAGAGGGAAGTTTAAGGTCTAACATCCCCCTGGATGAATAGCGATGAGGGATATTTAGACTAAATATCCCTCATGATTATATTCATATATTTAGTCTAAATATATATTTAGTCTAAATATTACAAAGAATGGTCTGAACCCAGGTGAATGGATATTTTTCGAAGTAACAATATTTCTCGAAGAGACAATATTTGTATAATGATCATCCGGGTGGATGTAGTCCTGAGAAGGACTGTTTGATGTGACTGACGTTTCGACAACCTGTGCGGAAGTCATCTTCAGAGTCCAGTGAAGAAAAAGTCAGATATGGGTCTTATTTATACTGCCACAATAAACAATAGAACAATAGAACAATAGGTAAGGTTGTGAAAAGATGCGCGTCGCTGACTTGGCGTCGCTTCAGTTTCTGTTTAATAGTCTGTTGTATGTTCAATTAAACTACCCACGCCATACAACAGACTATTAAACAGAAACTGAAATCGTGTCGGTAAAACTCGAATGAAGTCAGGACATCCCATCGGTTTGATTTAGCTTGGAGCGCGTAGAAATTCTTTATCACAAGAATTAAATATTAACCTTGGCTAGCTTTTTCCTTTTGTACTGATACTACAGATAATACAGTATTAAATAGCTGAGTCAAAGCACGAGTAGTTAATCAAAGTTAGCCATTTGCCGTAAGCAATGAAAATTCTTCAGAATTCCTGGCTCGATTAGAATTATCCTTGTTTACGAATAAATTAAAATTTTTGACTCGGATCACTCTTGAATTACAGCAGTCAACGAAATAGAGCATGCGTAGACACTAAATTATGTCACGTGATAAACTAGCTCCGCCCTCTGTTAATTACTTAGCAACTTAGTGGCATTGATTGACAGGTGACACATGTTAATTAATCGGATTCATAGTTGGGAACCCTGTAGCAGATGCCCGGTAAGGACTCTTGTGTATTGCCGCAATGAACCTCTGGGTAGTATTGCGCAACTTTGCCATTTTGTCGCGAAGGAATCAGGAAAAAAAAAAAAAAAAAAAAAAAAACGAAGGTATTTTATGACTGGTTTACCACAGGTAACCCAGTAAAAAGAAGGGAAAAACGAAGGTATTTTATGACTGGTTTACCACAGGTAACCCAGTAAAAAAGAAGGGAAAAACGAAGGTATTTTATGACTGGTTTACCACAGGTAACCCAGTAATAAAGCAGCACGAATGAATGAATGAATGCTGGTTCAATTGGCCATTGTCGCATTTAACAAAGGCGAATTCCCTTAAGTATGCCGCATATAAACTGCAGCTTTGTAAAACTTTGTAATTTATGCATCGTACGAAAGCTAACATATTTCCTAAGAGCAGTTTTATTCCTTGGTAATCATAATATTACAAACTAATAGCATGAAATTTCGGGTGATTAGTGATTAAATGTCCCCTCAAGCCTCGGGAGGTTTAGTTAAAGTCCCTCCGCCTTCGGCGTCGGGACTTCAACAAAACCTCCCTCGACTTTCGGGGACATTTAATCACTAATCACCCTCAAGTCATGCTATTACTTATAATAATTACTATTCAATGCCTCCAGCCTATTTTTCTCTCTGCACTACATCAGCGATTGCTGAGAGCAAAGTCATACGACACGCTACATTATTATTAATAATTCAGTCAGACTAATATTGCTGTTAGTAGACGGCAATGTAAATTATAATGCCACATCCTTGCTGGATCTTATTTTTGGAATGAGTAGCATATGCATTAACTTAATAATTGTGCGAAGTTTTATCAAAATTCTATGTTCGGATCTATTTCTACGGAGTTACCTGACTGACTACTTTAGCAAGGAATAATTACAAAATGTTCTTACAAAGATATTTTACACAGAATTTAACGCTGATTCCAAAAATGAAAAAAAAAAAAAAAAATGGGTTTCCCGAGCACGTTTTCGAGATAATGAATTTTAAATATGACCATCTTGTCAAGTTTTGGAAAGAAAAATGGCGGAAATCAAGCTTTGCACACAAAAAATCATAACTTAAAAATTAAAAAAGCTTTGAAAACGATTTTCTCAGGAAATCTACATTATTTTCGAAGACTAACTAAAAATATTTGAAGACATTTTTAAAAATAAGCTAAAGATTCAGCATCTTGTTAGCTCAATGAACCGAAAATCGTACTCAAACGACAACAACAAAAACACATAAAATGCTTTTTTTATAAGTTCTAATAATTACGTTTTTTTCAAACTTTCTCAAAAGATTGATTTTTACCTGTACCTCAAAGAAAAATATAGAGTCCCGCGCAAAATTCGGGTTTTTTGCCCTGTTAAAGTTCAAAACATGTATGGTTGCTCAATAAAATCTTGAAGATTGTTATGCGGTTTTGAGCGGATTTTTATGCGGGCGCACATCGTGGGCTCAAATTGAACGTACAAAAGTAGTCAGTCACCTTAAGGCATTAAATTATGACAATGCAAATATATCAAATTTAAAATTTCGTTGGTTGGCATTGACGTTTTTGTCTTCAATATAATTGTGATTTTTAAATAAAAATAACCAAGTTTTCGATTCGGGCGTATGAACCATCATCAGCGTACAAATGGCTCAGCGGAAAACTGTGTTAACAACTAAAAGCTACGCAAGCACGCTTATTCATGTAAGGATACAAGTCGCCAGCTATATCTATCAACTGACATGTGTGCGCGAGCAGACTATGAAAGCAGGGCAATATAATTGTCTAGTAGTTTTGTACCAGAATCCATATTAAAAACAGACTTCTTATCACTCGTGCCCAGGCCTCTAGGCCGGGCCCAGTCTAGGTTTGGGCTTTATATCTATCGTCTACGTCGAGAATGTGCATTCCACGTGCTTGAATGATGCATTCCACGTGCAAGTCACGAGGTTGATAATGTGCCTGCGACACAACGCCATTGTTCAGATTTGGACTTGTAGAAGATTGTGATCGAATTGAAGATAATTATGGCGAGTTATTTTGCTTCGGGAACTGCTCAAAATACCCACAAATGCATACGACATTCGGGGTAGACCCACACTAAAAGATGTCGAGCGTTTTCGGAACGGGTCGTTCCACGAACTCAAAGAGAAATGCCAAACTTTGCCGAACTCAAATGAATTTCAAATGAACTCAAAGGTACTCAGAGGCCTAGCTAATCAGTTCTCTCTAAGTCTGCTATATATTTTCAGACCTCCAAGTTCTCAAAAGCTTACTCCTTTCACCAATGGGCACGAGTATACGCTCCTAGAGCGTCTATTTTCTTATAATATGGCATGCTTCAGCCTAATGACATGTCATTGTCATGTTTTATGTTAATACCAAGTTTCATGATTGTTATGCATTATGGTTGCCAAATTACAGAACGTTTCCACAATGAGCCCAATCCCCCTTCCCCAGGCTCAGTAAGAAAAGAAACAAGCCCAGGCCGAATAGGGTTAATATAGAATAATTGAATTACAATAATAAAAACTGCTCACTTGTTGGGCCAGTTGTTGGGCCAGCTGTTGGGTTACTTGTTGGGCCACTTGTTGGGCCACTTGTTGGGCCAGCTGTTGGGCCACTTGTTGCGTTACTGGTTGGGCCACTTGTTGCGTTACTGGTTGGGCCCCTAGTTGCGTTACTGGTTGGGCCAGTTGCTGCGTTACTTGTAGGGCCACTTGTTGCGTTACTTGTTGGGCCACTTGTTGCTTTACTGGTTGGGCCACTTGTTGCGTTACTTGTTGGGCCACTTGTTGCGTTACTGGTTGGGCCCCTTGTTGCGTTACTGGTTGGGCCAGTTGTTGCGTTACTTGTTGGGCCACTTGTTGCGTTACTTGTTGGGCCACTTGTTGCTTTACTGGTTGGGCCCCTTGTTGCGTTACTTGTTGCGCTACTTGCTGCATAACTTACTTGGCTACTATGTGTACCGCTTTTTACAACCAAAGGTACTGTGGTTGACACGCTTACTAATATTATAACAATAATTCCTATCAAAACAATGATGGCCAATTTCTTCGAACAGGACTGAAAGCAGGAGGAGGGTTCTTGGAAGGCTTCCATGTGAGTACTGCGTGTGTTGCCCGAAGGTATTCTTGACAAGAACGCCATTTTAAGGGCAAAGGAATGTCGAAACCTGGAAATCCAAGACTCTTGGGTAGCTTCACCTTCAGCGCGTTCAACTGAAGTATTGTCTGTGTTTCCAAATCTCTTCAAAAGAAACGCTTTGGGCCGTAAAAATTAATCTGCGAAATAAAGGAAATCAAATTTTGGCTGTGTCAACTGTACTGTTCAGTATACAGCTATTTCAAAAAACGTTGAATACCCTAAATAGTGTATTCCAAGACCCAAATACCTGCCTACCTACTTATCTATCTACCTACCCACCTACTTATCTACTTATCTACCTACCTTCCTACCTACCTACCTACCTACATACTACCTACCTACCTACCTACGTATCTACTTATCTACCTACCTACCTACCTACCTACCTACCTACGTATCTACTTATCTACCTACCTACTTATTTTGTTTCACAAAATTAAGAATTAGAAATCATAAATTAGCTATAGAGACAGGAAGATATGGAAAACAAAGGGTGAAGGTCGAACAGAGACTTTGCATCTTTTGTAATCATAATCAAATCGAAACAGAAGAACATATGCTAGTAAAATGTTCTCTGTATTCAAATTTACGATCAAATCTATGCAACAAGTTGACTGACCTAATAGATATAAATAATTTAGATATTTCAACTTTACTAAGTTCTAAAAATCAAGCTGTTTATTATGTGTCTAAATTCATTTTGAAAGCTTTTCAACTTAGAAATAGCAAAACGCAAAATGATGTTAAAAAATAATATAAATTTATCAGAATTTATTCATGATAGCGGAGCTCCCGCGCGGGCCGAAGGCCCGCGCGAGCGGAGCACCATACTTAAGAAAAAATGGTAACCCATCGAGTTGATTTTTCATGGCTTGATTTGTCCATACATACATACATACATACGTCCGTGTACCACTTTGCACAGGATTCCCGCGCGCTTTGATTACTCACAAATGCACAGAAAAATTGCAATAATGTAGTCAAAGATGGATCAAGAAGTATTTTTTCTTATTTTTGCAATGCGAAAAATACGTTTAATCGAAGTCATGTCTGTCTTAAAGTGAACAAAAACAATTTTTCGACTTTAGCGACTTGTTAAAGAAGATTTAGCGATGGAAAGCGAGGGAAGATTCTTAATCTTACGATGAAGTTTCGTGAGTGAAACTTCAGTGAGAGAAAAAGTGGCCTGTAGACCAGAAAAACCTGATTATACTGCAAAAATGATATTTCAGTTCCGTAGAAAACACTTCATAGAAGGTAAATTCATTAATTTTAACTAATATTTCGTAAAAAATCCGACAAGAAATGTGTAAACTAGCTGAAGAAACTCTCAGACAAGCCAAGGATGTTGGTTCGGCAAACATTGTCAGAGAAACTTGGATAGTTTGTCGTTTTTACTGCATTCTAGATTTTTATCATCTTTTTCTTCATTACTTGTGAACCAAAAAAGCGATATTTGAAGCTTTGATTTTTTGTTTTTGATCCCATTTCAAGAAAAAAGGCTAAGACTTAGTAAAAAGACTTGGTTCTTTGAAAAAATATATTTGACGGCCAGCGAACCTCACGCGAAGTCAAAACAAGATTCCAATTTTCATAATCATATGAATATTTTGACATTTTTATAGATAATTTATTTTAATGTTGAATGAAATATGAAAAAGGAATACATATCACACCAAATATTTGCTATTTATCGGGCTTTTCCAGCTATTACTATTACACAATCGCAAAAATGATGAGCTTGTTTTTTTTTTAATGGATAAGCTTATGTTTTTGTAAGATATTTCGCTCGATAATATAGTTAAGAATAAATCTGGAAAAAAAAACATTTCAAAGACCAACTTACTAACAAAGAAAATTATTATCTTGCATTAATGAATATGTCTCTTTTTACATGTGAAGAGCATGTGAAATTCAAGTGAATATAAGCTTAAGCTTATCAGTAATATTTTTCGACAATTTTCAGTGTAGTTCACTTTCCACCTAAAAAACTTACAACTTTGATTACTAAGATTTGCTGAATAAAATCCTTTGTTCTATACATGTATTCATATGTTGTGCAATCTATAATTATTATTATTCTTATTCCTCCTGGATTCTGGTTAAATCAAACGAAGTGGTAACGCTTTAACCAGCGTTATGGCGTGTCACACAATTGTCACGTTTTTAGCACTAAGTATACTATTTATGGGAGCTCCGCTTTTAGGCAGTGCCTAAATCTATATATTAAATATGATTGGTTTGAAGTTCAAAAGCAAAATCATATTGATATATTTTAGTCAACTATTGTAATTCAATCAATTTGTAATTATCTATACCTAGTTTATGTTATATCACAATACTTTAGCAATACCTGTAAATTCCTAGGTCATGCCAATAAAGTTGTCTATCTATCTACCTATCTACCTATCTTAATATTAATAATAATAATAATAATGATGATGATGATGATGATGATAATATCACATCACCTCAAACAACCTGAAGAAAACAAACTATCTTTTACTAAAAAGCCAAAAGTGGATAATCTCCCAAAACGCTGAGATCACTAAAACATTCTATACCTATACTAAGTAAGATGAACCAAGATAGAATTAAGGAATAAGGAATATAAGGAACAAGACTGGGAAAAATGTAATTAATCACAACCTAGCTTAGGCCAGTAGCCCGCAAATTTCAAAGAATCTAATAAAATGTCAATAATAATACTTTATTTCTTAAAACACATTTAAAAATCTCAATACTTTTACGAAATACTAGAAACTTGGTACTAATAATACTGATTACTGAAACGGACTAATACTTAAGGTAATTCCTTAGTTTTGCATGGTGCACGTGCTACTGCGCACGATTTTAGCCAGCGCGAGCTCGTGCACATTGGCTATTATTACGATTTCAAGATGGCGGCCGGCTGGTAAAAACGATTTGTTAAAAATACACAAAATACAGAAAACAAACCAAAACAACCAGGAAATTATCAATCGAAAGTATCTGGCATTGATATGAGAGTTCTGTATAAATTTAGAAAGATATCACAGTCTTTTTTATATTTTTTTGTGTGTAAACTCTCCCTAGTCCTTCCTAGATCACTACATTTTGAGGAGAAAATTCATGTTTTAGCGAGCTGTAGCGCGAAAACGAGCACGGTGACCTATCTTTTTTATTTCAGTAAATCAATAAGGAATAGGTTTACCATAATATATCTTAATTTAAACAAAATTCCATGTCTAGTTTTCGAGATATTCTCAATTATTTGGAATAAGTAGCATTAGCTTAATGACTATGTGAAGTTTTATTAAAATTGTATGTTCGGATCTATTACTACGGAATTACCTTAATCCTAAAACCAATAATTAAAACTGAAACTTATTACTAATACGTATTCCTAAAACTTGATTCATGCATGAAAACTAAACTTATGTAATACCTACAGTAATCCTAAATATTTGATACTTGATACTTGCCACTTCATCTTACTACTTGATACTGAAAACTTAATCCTAATAATCGATACTGCAAAACTTAATACTAATACTTTATACTTCATATATGATTTAGAACCAGATACTAAGTACTTAATACTTAATACTTATATTTAGAACTTAATACTAAAAACTGAAAATATACTGAGATGAAAACTAAGAAAAGATAAAAATGGAAATAGGATAAATAATGAAGACTCAAAAAGATTTTTCACTCTCTTTTCAAAAATTTTAATAGTTTAGTAGGCAGATAGGTAGGTAGGTAGGTAGGTAGGTAGGTAGGTAGGTAGGTAGGTAGGTAGGTAGGTAGGTAGGTAGGTAGGTAGGTAGGTAGGTAGGTAAGTAGCTAGGTAGGTAGGTAGGTAAGTAGCTAGGTAGGTAGGTAGGTAAGTAGCTAGGTAGGCAGGTAGCTAGGTAGCTAGGTAGCTAGGTAGCTTGGAAGCTAGGTAAGTAGGTAGCTAGGTAGCTAGGTAGGTAAGTAGCTAGGTAGGTAGGTAGGTAGGTAGGTAGGTAGGTAGGTAGGTAGGTAGGTAGGTAGGTAGGTAGGTAGGTAGGTAGGTAGGTAGGTAGGTAGGTAGGTAGGTAGGTAGGTAGCTAGGTACATTTGCTTGAATATATTCTTGCATTTTTACAAATGAAATCTTATTTTGACCCACCCCATTTGTTTGAAAATTATAAGTCTGACCCCCTCTTGATTTCTTATACCCCCCAAAAACAGAGATCTACCACCTTGAAGGCTTGGAGAAACCCTCAAAGCTACAAATCTCTGTTGCCGTGTCAAAATTATTAGCTACGCTGACAATCAAAATATATAACTTATCAGAATTACTATATACTTACTAAAACATATGAAATCTACGAATAAAAACTATGATTATATTGAATCTATGATTAAAAGCTTTAGACTTAACTCTTCTTATTTATGCTGATTTAAAAGTTTTACGGAGCTTGGAAAAAAACTGCCACGCAGGCGTTCAGTTCGACATGGTATTAAATTTAGAGAGTTACAGTTCCTTGTGTTGTAACTATGCGTTTTGTCCAATGGGAGGTGTCTCGAAAGACAGCCCCCTTCTTTATAAATGTTCTTAACTGTTCTTAAGCAAAGATTCTCTCGTCTTTCTGCTAACGTTAAACACAGTCCAAGGTCTTTAGAGCGTCCTTGTAGTTTACACTTGGTAGTATGATCCTGAAGGCTCTTTTCTGCTATAGCCCTCACTGCTATAGCCCTCACAACTGAACAGAAGACTGAATGGGAAAGATAACCGATGATAACTGGTAATATTGGAAAAAAATAAACGAAAGCCTCCAAATTAAGCTTAAAACAGTTTTTCTGAAAGCTAAAACTGATCTTTGTCGAAAGATTTCAACGAAAGACAGCAAATTGAGCTAAAACAGCAAAACCTAAAAACACAATTTTTATGCTAATAAAGATATGATACACGGCTTTTCTAAAACGTGCATTAGTAAAGCATACATTATTTCTCAAACTAAATAAAAGCTAAGCTTATAATTTTTGGAAATTCATTGGCGATTTTCACCGAGGAGTTGGACTGCAAGTTTTTCAGAAGTTTGCAAGCGAACGTCAATCAAAACACTGTAAGTATAGTTAGAAGAGTTAAGAATAACATCCACAGCTTCTATTGAATATGAATAAAAACCTATCTTGTATTAATTTACCTTTTCCATGGGGAAAACCTGGCTATATATTCATTTTACACCAGTACAGTACGTTTGGTTGACAGTAGGAGTCGCATCGTCTTTGCTTCTCTTTACTTTACGTTAGTTTTGAACAAAGATCACGTGATATGATTCGTCCAATCAAGTGCGTCTCACCTCAGGTTTTCAAACAGAATTTTCAGTTCATTTTTTGAGAGTCCAAGAGAGTTCATTTTTTGAGAGTCTTTATGTTTGTTCTCAACCAGAGTTCTCAACTAATATAAGATTTTTTTTGAGGGGGGGGGGGGGGGTTGTATTATTTTTGCTTTTGGGTTTCCTGTGGTTTCAAAGTAAGGCCTTGTGGGTAAACTCCAATTCTCTCTTCTGATTGGTCATTTCTTGATTTGGCGGTAGTTCTCAAAGATGGCGGACAACAAGTAACAGTATTTTATGCAACAGCTAAAAAATCTATTTTATTTTTTAAGATGCATCGCGATGACCTAAAAAAGCTTTTCAACAAGTTCAAGAAAGATGAACTTATCGACATTTTATTGGAGAAAGGATTTTTAAAGGAAGGTTTTCTAAGAACGACTGCAACCAAGGCAGCGAGTGTCAGTCGAATTTTAAAACTTCTGGGCGAAACGTTATCTGATACACAAGTTGCTGCATTGGATTTAATTTGTAAGTAAACTATGATCTTTAAGTTACACATTTTTACTAAAGCTGAATAAATCGCTTGTTTGATTTTGTTTTTCTTAAAGGTTTCTTCCTATCAGCTGTTAAACTTACTGTAAATTCGAATTATATATAAGCTTAATGATTATTATTATTACAAGGCCATAATAAGCAGTTCCAATTGTTTACGTTAAAACATTTCTTATGATAAAAGAAACCTCTAGAAATCTCAGGGATATGTCCTCGCAGTGGCGAACATTTTAAGGCACACATTGCAGGCAATGTTGCAGACACAATGTTGCAGATGTACATTGTATAATTTAGTTTTCCTGAAACAATAATGTCAAAAGCTTGATTACCGGTAAAGTTATAATTTTTTTGTAGAGGGTTGGTTTTAAAATTAAATTTGAGTTTAAAACATTGTGATTCAAAGACTATTTCATGGATTTTTTCTATAGTAAGCCACCAAACATACAAGTTTCAGGCTCCACATAAAACATGTTTTGCTGTCTGGTGTTCACGCTTAGATGCAAATTACTGTATTCTCATAATTTCATATTTTAAGTTAATATAGTGGAGTCTGATTATCTCAAACCCCAGTTCCCAGAAGGGGGAGGGGTCACTCCCATATATAGCCTACATGTATGCAGGGATGTTCTGCTGGATAGGGTATAGTTTTTTGGGATTTTGGTCTTAGACAGGGTATATGATTTCCATGATATATTGATCCCAGATATCTGAAACTCCCTGTTGTCTCAAACTTGAGGCCATCTAGAATTTGAATCAATGCTAAATTATGTTATTAATAAAATATTTATAATCTTATTTTCAGATCACCAACTTCACCCTAAAAACAAGGAATGGGATGTCTTTTTATTGTCAGGGTTTGGTATGTTTAGATTTCTGTGCATCAATTCAATATACCTATCTACCTTAAGCTTATAAACTTGTCCCATTTCAGGCCACATGTCATTCTCTCAACAACAAAACTTTGTGACCAAACTTCAGTCAGTCCAAGCTCAACTGAGAAGTGTAGTATCTGATTAATATTCATCAAACTTTTTGTAGATCGTGAGAGAGCTAGCTAGAGGCAGTGGATTATCAGATCCCAAGACCTTTGAAGCCCAAATCTGCCCATTTCAGGCCACATGTCATTCTCTCAACAACAAAACTTTGTGACCAAACTTCAGTCAGTCCAAGCTCAACTGAGAAGTGTAGTATCTGATTAATATTCATCAAACTTTTTGTAGATCGTGAGAGAGCTAGAGGCAGTGGATTATCAGATCCCAAGACCTTTGAAGCCCAAATCTGCTCAAAATTACAGCTGTACTTTAATGTGGTAATTAATAAAGTGTTATAATTGAAAAATCATTTTTACACCCTCTAGGGCATAAAAATGCACAAAGAAATTCTGCTCAATATACATTATTTTTACAACATACTTTACTCAGATGGTAATGCCAAATCCAAGAATCAAACAGCTAGCAACCCCAGAGGTGAGGGGTCACTAGTACACCACTCGTGATTCCTATAATAAATTATGACATGTGGGATGGGTGCTATATGTGAGACTTATAAAACATGAATAATTAATGAGGAAAACACAATTGAAATCATTGTCCATGCAGGGGGTTGTATATCTGATACAAAATCGTCCTGATTTGCATAAACTTTAACTCCAATTTTCTCAGCCAAATTCAATTTTATCTTTAAAATTTTAGTAGAACATGAATGTATACACCTAGACATTTCATAAGTAATATACAATATTTGTGTCCGTGTTGTATCAGATATAAAATCACTCGCCTTTGGCTCGTGGTTGTATATCTGATACAACACGGCCACTCATATTGTATATATTATGTATAATTTTTTCTAAACACTGGATATTTCTCATCTGGTGCAGGATGTTTGCATTCAGCCTTACAACGAAGCTTTGTGGATCCGTCTGGCATTCTTAGAAAATAATACATCAAGAACTTCCATATTTAAGGATAATGTCTATCTAGTGCACTATCCCCTCTCTCCCTACATAATGATAACAAAGATGAAGGTACACCACAAGCAGTACATCTTACAGGTGAGCAACAATAAATAAATGAATAAGTACTATTAAGTAAATAGATTGGATTAACAATGGATTCCACAGAGTGGCTCTTCTTCCACTGCATTCCAATTGGAATTTTGAAGTCAATTTTTGAAGAGAGAGGAAAACCAGAGAACC